>BOPN01001371.1:127500-132500 GCA_017312705.2 Penaeus japonicus
GCGAGCTTCCTTCCGTCATGATTATTTGGGGTTTGATGCGGAGTGGAGGGCGAGAGAAAGGGACGTGGTGTAATGGGTGCGTGAGGTGGTGAAGGGCCGCATTTAGGGTGATGCAGGGTGTCGGCTGAGGGATTGGTGGGTCAGGTTGAGGCCGAGGATGTGTAGGATGTGCTGGGTGGAATGAGGGTGATGGCTTGCAGAAAGGGATGGTTGAGGGACACGAGGAAGGGAGGGAGGAAGGGAGGGTAGAAGGGAGGGAGGGAGGGAGGCCGATGCGAAACGGAGAGTATTAAGGGTGAAGATGAAGCGCTGGAACTTGGTGGAAGGAAAGGCTGGGGGAATCTGCTGACAAAGGAACTGATATGCTGGTTCGTCACTGACTTATAATGATTGTCACTCGTAATTCATCAATACGAATGAAAATACGTTCAACCGGAAGTGAGAAGGACCAATAAATATCGCGACATAAAATGCATATAAGATAAATGTTGAAATGCCGCAGCTAGAGAGGCGAAGGGACAGACCGAGAAACAAACACGAGCAGGAGCGGAAACAAGAGGAGGAGCGAGAGAGAGCGAAACCAATCGAGAAGAGCAGAGCCCCACCAAGCGACAGACAGAGAAAGCCAGGAAAGAGCGAGAGCGCGAGGGAAAGAAAAAGAGGGGGTTTGGACGCATCAGCATCGGTCGGCCCTTCCAGCATCACTTGATCAGGCCGCCTCGCCCCGCCGCTACGTGTGTGCTGGCCCCGCTCCTGCTCCGAGCGCGAGACAAAAGGCATTCGTCATCAGAGCGCGTCCGAACACGACAAGCTTGAGCCAGGCGTCTCCTCGCGGCCGACGCTCCTCCACTCAACACCCTCATCCAATTTCCAGGCTGCAGCAGCCCCCACGCTCCGCCGAGGCCACCTCCCCCCCCCAACACCCCACCCACCTTCCTCTTCGCCTCCCTCCCACCCCGCCTCCCCCCACACCGGCCTGCACACCCTCCCCACCCACCTCTTGCCCGTCCTCGCGAGGGCCCTTCCCTTTGCCTCTTGCCCACGGACTCCCGGCCTCACATACATTACCGGGACTCACTTTGGACAGGTCTCAACGCCGAGCCGCCCGATGTAACGACAAATGAAACGACAAAAGGGAATGAGTCACGAGAGCGACTGATGCACCAATGGCGATTAACGAAAGGCATCTAAATCTATTTGGGAATACAATTAAAAATCCACACACATACACATATATGTATATAAGTAAATTTATATATATATATATATATATATATGCAAATGGCAGTATGCACATTATTGCTGCCGCTTATAGCCGTTACTTAGAGATAATTATTTCCTGATGAGTGTTATACTAGTCAATAATATAGTATTATTAATATGTAAGTAAATCCATGGGATTCTTATCCTTGTCTATATTGCGATACTAATCGATAATATAGCTTTATTATTAGGTAAAGAAAGTGTAAATTTATAAACCTAACTAATTACATGTTTATTTATATTTAATATTAAGGATTTATTATGTTGTAATAAATAATAATATTAGGGTATTATTGTAATATGATAATATGTGTTTTATATATATATATATATATATATACACACACACACACACACATATATATATATATATATATATATATATATATATATTTGAACAACCTCTTTTTCCCAGGGAGCACCGAAAATACTTTTTGGTTTAACTTACTTTATGTTCCCAGACTGAAGAGATCACTAATTTAACACGAAACGTCAATGATTTTATGTTTTTTCATTTCTCTTATACTGCATATACATACACACAGTTATACTGTACACACACACACATACACAATATGTATGTGTATGAAAGAGAGAGAGAGAGAGAGAGAGAGAGAGAGAGAGAGAGAGAGAGAGAGAGAGAGAGAGAGAGAGAGAGAGAGAGAGAGAGAGAGAGAGAGAGAGAGAGAGAGAGAGAGAGAGAGAGAGAGAGAGAGAGAGAGAGAGAGAGAGAGAGAGAGAGAGAGAGAGAGAGAGAGAGAGAACAAAAGAGAGGAGAGAAATTCGGAGAGATAGATAGATCGATAAATAGATAAATATATAGATAGATAGATAGATAGAGAGAGAGAGAGGAGCCTTCACGTCCCATCCCATCACAGAGCTGCTGACATCTCTATATATCTCTCGAGGAAGAACCCCGACGCCCCTGGCCAACACAGACGTCTTCCTGCCGACGAGAAACCCCATAAGAAGTCTTCCGTTCGTCGCCATGATGCTCTCAAATCTGCCATGGTTCTTCGGCGCCCCAGGATCATCTAGCCTTGGTTCATCTTCGGGATCTGATCTCACTTTTCTTAAGGCTTTGCGCGGCCGAGGAGAGCCGAGGGGAGGGGGAGAGACGGGAGGAGGGAAGGGGGACGGATGGGGGGCGGGGGGCGGACTCGAGTCTCTTCATTCTCCTTCGGTGTGTGATATATACACACATATATTTTTTCCTGTTCGAGCGGTAAGTCACCATGGGGCATTCTGGTCTCGGTGCTGTAGTTAATGTTTTTATTTTTTCCCCTTAACAAACACTCTCTCTCTCTCTCTCTCTCTCTCTCTCTCTCTCTCTCTCTCTCTCTCTCTCTCTCTCTCTCTTAATCTCACTCTCTCTCTCTCACTCACATAAACCCACAAACCCACACATACACACTGATCACACAAAGTTCTTACCCATCACAAACACACACGCATTTGCAGCGAGCACAATTCCATAAAGCACTTAATCATGTATTCGGCAAGCTCACCATCTCCAGCTCCCACGCGCAATAAACTACATGATATCATCCCATATTCTATTAGGTAATCTTAATTTCACGCTCTCACCTGCACACAACCGTAAGGTAATATGAACTAGCTTTCCTTCACTACCCATCACTGACGGAGCATTGCACGCCCACGCTCGTATGCTCTCGACCGTGTTCTCTCCTTGGCGTATTCCCCGTATAGATTTTCGTAACGCAGAATCTAAAACATCAATTTTCAAAAAGGTAAAGAAGAGTCCCGCTCCGATATACATAAAAAAGGGAAGTCTGGTTTATCAGTTTAAAAAAGTGTAAAAATCATTTTCTCCGGAAGTCTAAAAAATCGGTTTCATTTTAACGAAGTTTTTTTTCCCCTCAACATTTCTCTTTTTGTAACGTTACATGGAGGATTCAGCCCGATAGTGCATTCGATAAAAGAAGAAGAAGAAAAAAAAACACTCTTAAGAAAAGCGTACGTTTATATATATATATACATACACATACAAACCGAAAGTTAAAGATGTCATCCCTGTACAGTTTTGTGACCCGGAGCTCCTCATACTGCAAACATAATATCTGCCTCGTTTTCACTGCATCCAATCCCGCATCATTTGCTGATACGCTCCTTGTCCGTCACACCATGGACCTCTCTCTCTCTCTTCTCTCTTCTCTCTCTCTCTCTCTCTTATCCTTTATCCTCCTATATACGTCTTTGCTTTCCCCTCTACCTTCCTTGTTCTTTCCCTAATCTCTTTCTTACTTTTCTCTCTTTCTCCACTTCAGCTGTCTCTCCCCCTTCTCTTTCCTTGCTTTAATTTCTGGTCTTTTCACCCTAGAATCTAATAAGCACATGCGCTCGCGGCCGGATGCGAATGCAGTGACACACACTCACACACACACACACACACACACACACACACACACACACATACACATACTCTCACACACACACATAAATAGAAAAACACGCATACACATACAACAAAACGCACACCCGAATACACGCATCCAAAAAAGTAAACGCACGCGCATACACAAACGCACAAACAAGCACATCAAGAAACACAAAAGCAAGCCCGCAAAAGTGCACACGCGTACACACAAATATTCAAAGGGAATTAACTACACAGTTCCTCAAATGAAGCATCTACACCCAAACCCTCACAATTCCCTCATTTCTGCCTTTGACTCATCTTCCTTCCTCATTCTCGCTCCATCTCCCTCTCCCTCATTCTCCCCTCATCAGAGAGTCTCATCCAGACCCTCATTTCATCGCTCCCTGATGAGTTTCTAAGTATCTAATGCTACCTATCTCACAAGTAAGCATAATCTCTCACACAATTCCTTTCTCTCTCTCTCTCTCTCTTTCTCTTTTTCTTTCTCTCGGCCTTTGAATCTATTTACTTTTCTTTTTATTTCTTTTTGTATTTGTTTTGGTTAAAAATATATATGTGTTGCTGCGATTTAATGTTTTTTTTCTAATTTATTTATCGCTTTTGTATTTTTCTTCTCTTTCCTTTGCTCTACTGTTCATTTCCAATTTCGCATTTCTTACCTCCCCCTTCTCTTCTCTTCTCTTCTCCATATTTATTCTTCTTTTTTCATCTCCTTTATCTGTTCTTTCTTCTCTTCCCTTTTCCTCCTCCTGTATCTACTTCTCCTCGTCTTCCCTTCAGTTCTCCCCTCTATCATTTCTCCTCTTTCTCCTCCTCCTCCCCTATCTTCTCTCCTCTTTCTCCTCCTCCTCCCCTATCTTCTCTCCTCTTCCTCCTCCTCCATCTCCTCTTCGTTCTTGGACATGTCTTCCTCTCTAACTTCACCATTTCCTCTTTTCTTTTCAGCGTCCGTAGCTTCATACACTCCTCCGGTCCGGGGATAATGTGGCAGTGGTTGTGGGTGCGCTACTGTGTGTACCCGTGTGCGTGTGTGTGTGTGTGTGTGTACCCGTGTGCGTGTGTGTACCCGTGTGTGTGTGTGTGTGTGTGTGTGTGTGTGTGTGTGTGTGTGTGTGTGTGTGTGTGTGTGTGTGTGTGTGTGTGTGTGTGCGTGTGTGTGTGCGTGTGCGTGTGCGTGTGCGTGTGCGTGTGTGTGTGTGTGTGTCTTATCTTTTCTTATGGGTTTAATTTTCCCTTTGTCCATTTCTTTGTCTGTCTGCTTGTATGACTGTGTCGGGTAATAGCTTTGTCCGTTTGGATATCTGCCTGCTTGTCAGTCTCTCCATCTCGCTCGCTC
>BOPN01001371.1:140000-142500 GCA_017312705.2 Penaeus japonicus
CTGTTCCTTTTCCCCTCTCTCTCTGTCTGTCTGTCTGTCTGTCTCTCTCTCTCTCTCTCTCTCTCTCTCTCTCTCTCTCTCTCTCTCTCTCTCTCTCTCTCTCTCTCTCTCTCTCTCTCTCTCTCTCTCTCTCTCATTCAGTTTATCAATATGTAGTAAGAGTATTGCCTTTTGCATAAATATGTGTGAGTATGCATGTACGTGTGTGCGTCGTGTAACAGCAGCACATCCTTTAAATGCAGAGCGTATACGATAGCTTTAAACATAAATTGCAAACTATTAAATAAATCTGACTAGCATTTAACCTCACCTATCTGAAACTGCTTTAAAACCGAAAAACACAAGGACATAAAAATTCATATACCATCACATGTAATGCCTAACCTTTCTAGTATTGTAGTAACTACTCGCTGTATCCGATTTCAGTGAATTGTAATGGATATAAACTCGGGCAGAATCAAATATCAGTGATTCGATGTCATCACAAAAAAAACATATGCATATATTACATAAAAAGTGGAGGGCACTTCTTACAAAAAGTACAACAAAAAATATACAAACACACAAAAAGACCCGCGCTCCCATATTAATAAGCGAGCGCGCCATACCAATTTCTCATAATGTACCTCCATTTTTCAACCGTACCCAGATTATATAGATGATATGTCTGTGTACATTATGGTAAATAGATATGCTACACTCCTTTTACTAAAAGAAACAAGCAAGACAGACCGTCTGTACGCTATTATTACGACGGACTCGATGCGTTTACATAAATGATTCACCAACATTATTTCCTCTTTGCTTTTGACACTCATGATTCTTTAGATCAAATATTCGAGTCATAGTACTCAACCAAAATGCAAAATACATACCTGAAAAAGTTGTGCGAAAGGGAGGGAGAAAAAGGTTTTAAATTAAAACATCGTGTATGTGTGTCAGTGGTTCTGATTACGTTGTGAAGCAGCATTACCTAGTGTCAGGGGTAGCCGGGCTTAAGGAACCTTGATGTGCCGACACTTTACGCGTTGTACCCTCCCTGTACATCCTACATCACCACCTCGGAGCCGCCATTAAACTTTACACGTCGAGGAAAACTTCGAGTTCATGTTACCTATCGGTGACGTCACGCGACATTCCTGACAATTTTATCTGTTCTACACAACAATTTCCTCCTGACGAGCACTGGCCGGGGCGGCGCGGCGGCCTTCCTTCACGAACAACTTGGCCACAGTATTCCTCGACCCACCAACATGAACAGTTTCTGAGGACGCGACAGAGTATATCTCACAAGAACGACAAAGAACCTTTGAGGCCTGTATGCTGTACGTGATCACAGCTCCCAACGACCTTGTATGAAAGTCTCGACTATGTAGCATTACCATCACGTGGCTCACTGAAGGCTACCGAAGTAAAACACAGTGTGGCTGCCGATGAAATGTCGCAGTACAGACTTAGAGTCGGTCAGCGGTCAGGCATTATATGATGCACGCCATTGATTTCCGGTAAGTTGACACTCGTCCATAAGCGCTTGTGGTCATAGATTAAACACTGGTGTTGCGGTCGCAGGAGAAATATAGCATCGTTGTGGTTAAGTCCAAACTACCTGTTTTCGTCAAGGTGAATTAACTTTGTAGTATAAATCATGACTGTAATTTCCCTCCCATACAAGCCTCCCCCATAAACACTGCTCAAGGACTGATGACACACGCTTCTTTTTACCGTGACAGGAGGAGACGTGGGCACAGTCGCTCGGTTCTTGTGCACCTCTACTGCCGAAGGAACAGCTGAAGGCCTGGAGGGAGTGCGGTTACGACGGAGACACTGAGAGCCCCGCGACGTCGTCCATGCGTGGAGTGGAAGTGGAGTCGGGAGGACAGCATGCGAGGCACCAGGGACAACAACACGCTTGTCCAGACACCATACGAGTGCACGCCGGAAACGGTGCGGGGGTGGTGGGTGGGTGGGCGGTCGTGTGGGGGGGAGATGTGAGAGTGGGGGGAGGAGGGGGTCAAGACGTGATCCCTCTAACCCCCCCATTAGCCACCACCATCACCCTGCTCCTGCCACCTTTCCCCCCTCTTCCCTTCCCCCCATCTCTACACGGCATTCTCCCCTCCCCCTTGGTCTCCAGCACCCCCTCCTCCACCTCCTCCTCCTCCTCCTCCTCCTACAGCCCTTTGTCCCTCGGCCTCCCCGCCCCCTCCCCCCCTCTTCGCCTTACCGCATCCCCTTCCTCTAACCCCGATGGTCACTGTCACTGTCCAAGCGTAGCAGCCGCTCACCTCATCTCGTACGTAATCAATACCACTGACACTACACCCTATTTATCACACACATTTACCCAACGCTCACTGCCAACGGAGAATCACACTTACAAGATCCGTAAGTCAGCACAACAACACCACCCCGACGCAACCACCGCCACGCCAAGCTTGTGTCCTGTGGGGCCTACGCGGTGTGCAATGGTGGCGGGCAAAGCTGCGACTGCTGATGATGA
>BOPN01001371.1:147500-156683 GCA_017312705.2 Penaeus japonicus
AAACTTTGGTTTTAGTTGTCCGTAAACCAATCCACGTGATTTAACCTTACGCATTATAGCACGCATTCCGACCCGCAGTTTGGTTCAACCTGGATTCATTTTCTCGGTCCTTGAGATACTGTTACAGTTCTGTCTCGGCTTTTGTCGTTCCCCTCGGTTCTTTCTTGACGGCAATTGTTGGACAGAGGACGGGTCAGACCACCACAGCCTGCCCACGGTCTAACATACATCACTTTCAGTCCGCCTAAACTTGACACAGTACCCCTCCCCGACCTGTCCCGTGTACCCCCCCCCCTCCCTTTTCTTACGGGCTAGCCCCTTGCACCCTCCATGCTGTTTCCTAGGCCCTCTTGCTGTCTCTTGTGTACTCATATAATGTTCAAATGATTCTCTATACCTCGCCGAATATAACTACAGTTTTATTATGATATTATTTTGTGAAACCCTCTGTAGCTTCCCGAATCCCACCTACACCATTCAGGCGTGTCCTCGGCGTTATCGTAGTTAGAGACACACCGCCAGGCCAACTTTACAACTTCCCGTCTTATCCACAACATCCTGACCTGTTCAGAATTATCCCATCTTGTCTCCAACTTTCTGCTCTGCCCACAACTCCACGGTTTGTTCTGCAATGAACGCCCTCTCCCTCCCCCCCCCCCCCCCCGTCTCTCTCTCTCTCCCTTCCCCTTCGCACCGTCCCTCGCCCTGTCCCCGCTCTCCGCCCTATCCATCGTCTTGTGCCCTGTCTACTACACCCTAATTTCCTCGCTAACCCGATATATAGCGTGACAGCTAGCTTTCGTTCCGGTGAAATTATCATTTATGAAATAGTCAGATAAAATGATTTGCAATATGAGTGCAACCCTGGCTTAGACTACGTGGTGCTTATTGAATGCCCTTCACCGTAACCGACGGCCTCATCCATAGTTCTGGCCCCTAAAATACCCCGGTTTACGGTCTAATCACTAGCTCAGTCTACAGAAGGACCGTCAGCCTAATCTGCCGAGTCGGTACCAGCATGGCCTACGAGACAGCCACCAGCCTCGCCTAACATGCTAGCGTCCTTTGGTAACCATAGTGATGGAACCTATACTTATACGACTAGACCTGAGACAAGATCAGCGTTATTTAGTACTTCCTTCTGTTGATAGTTGACCAATAAGCTGACATTCCTTTCCGCTGGCGGCATTTCCCTGCCTCTTATCACCAGGTGACTACCCGTCCCGTCACCAGGCTGGCGTGGTGGCGCTACAACCAGTTACCAGATCGGTGTGGTGACCATATACCCAGTCACCAGTTTATTGTGGTTGTACTTTGACCACTTACCAAGTCGATGTTGATCACAAAGCCATTTACCAGGAAAATGGAAAATAACTTATCAATAGAGACAGTCACCAAACTAGTATGGTGACCGTGTGTCCACCCATCAGGGGAGTGTAGTGACCATCCGACTATTCACCATAAGAGGTTTTGACCAAAGAACCACATACCAGTACGATATTTAGGTCAAGTGACATCTTACCAGTCGAATTCAGTGAACACGTAGCAGCTTAACAGCATAGGGCCCGAGCCCCATCATTAACGCTGGTGAACACACATAGTGTCTAAAAGCGAACAGAACTGCCTTCATCAGATCTCACAGACACTGTCAGTTCTTTATGTCAGCGTTAGGCCATCGTGCTAGATAGATGTGTTTTCATTAGCATGATAATAGGGGTGGTTACGACGTTAAAAAAAGTTAAAGATGTTATCACGCGTTATCACTATAGTAGGAATGACAGATTTGATCGTATTGAGAATAATGATAACACACGTCGGGATAGTGTTACGACACAGTATCACGTTGATGTGATAAATACCGCTAATGACATACGAAACATCAGATATAAAGATTTCGCAAAAGGGTGTGATGGATAGGAATATTATAAACAAGACCAACAATGATAAATGATGATAGTCATGATTATAAACAAATAACAACAGTATTTGTCAAAGATAATGGTAATGAATCATTGCAGAAAATATTTATATTATTGATGATAGTTATGAAAATTATGTTAATCGCATCAACAACAACAATAATGACGATGAATGATAACGATGACAAGAAGTAACATTATGTTGATAATGGTAAAGGTAACAATGATGATATTAATAAATATTGAAAATTGTGGTGATATGCAATGATGATGATAATGATGATAAAAATTATAATATTTCATAGTAACCATAGTAATCATAAGCATAACCATATTAATGATAACAATAATGATAACAATAATAGCAATGATGATGATAATGGTGATGTAATAAAGATAATGATAACGATGATAATGATGATGATATTACTACTGATATTGACAATAATAACGATAATTGATGATAATAGGAATGACGATAATGATAATGATGTCAATGATAATAATATTAATAATAATAATAATGCTGCTGATGATAACATTCAACAATAAGGAACAATAACAGACGGATAACAAATGTTGCAACAATAATGATAAAAGTGATGATAATGATAAGGACAATATTGATAATAAAGATAGTATGAATCGTGAATATGATAATAACAAAAATGATAATGATAATAACAAAAAAAAGCAATGATAATGATAACAAAAAATGATAATATCAATGATGATGATAATGATAGTAGTATTGCAATTGATAATAATAAGGATTATGAAATTTATAGCACTAATAATGAAACTGATGATGATAATGGTAATGACAATGTTGGTGATAATGATATTAATAATGATGGCATTGATGGTAAAGATGATGATAATAATGATGATAATAACAAGAGCGATACAAAAAAGTAATGGCAGTAATGATAGTGATTGTAATAATACTAATATTGATATTGATAATGATGATGATAATAAAATAATGACAATACTGAGAACAACAATATTAGCGAAAATTGATGGTATTGACGATAGCAATATATTACCATTATCATCATTATCATTAGTATTGTTATTGCTAATGATAAATATTATTACTGTAATTATGACAGGGATGATGACAGTACTAATGATTGCATGGATGATAAGTAATAACAACAGCAACAGGCAATATGATTGCATTATCACTACTAAAATTGATAACAATTATGATAATAAATCATCACATTAATAATGAAATATCATCTTTGATTAAGATCAAAGATAATGCCAGCGATATTAATAGAAGCAGTTAAGATAATATTTCAAGGTTGGAATTAGTAACTGCAACGATAATCTTAATAGAGAAATAGAAATAAACGAGAGTCAGCATTGTATTTCAACAGCTAAAAGAGTTACATGATTCCTGCAAATGCCATGAGAGTGATTAGCATATTCGTCAGTGATTTTCTTTTCAGGAGAGACACACGTCCTTAGAAATCGTTCTGAAATGATTCAAAATTATATATTTTTCTGAAATGATTGAAAATGATGTATTTTTCTGAAATGATTGAAAATGATGTATTTTTTCTGAAATGATTCAAAATGATATATTTTTCTGAAATGATTCAAAATGATGTATTTTTCTGAAATGATTGAAAATGATGTATTTTTTCTGAAATGATTCAAAATGATATATTTTTCTGAAATGATTGAAAATGATGTATTTTTCTGAAATGATTCAAAATGATATATTTTTCTGAAATGATTCAAAATGATATATTTTTCTGAAATGATTCAAGATGATATATTTTTCTCTTGATGATAACCAAATCTAGCTCATCTTTTATACTAGTTTGTGTATCTAAAGTGTTTCTAAAATAATGGATAATAGTTAATGATAATGATGCATAATATATTCTGAATTGATTCAGGACCATTGTGAAGGACAGAGTAACTGGTTATAAGACGTATAGAGATAAATCATATTGAATACACTTGCTTCATTAATTCTCTCTCGAATATGTGAAAGCGTTTACAAATATACAAATATTCTTAAATTTCGTCCTGCGCATTAGAGTTAATATTCACATCCAGAGATTAATATTCGGTACATTCCTCGAGAATATTGTTTGGAGGTTAGTGGCTGAGCTGCTACTCTGAATCCATTATGGTTTCATCAAGATCTTCCAGCATTTGTTTGTAGACTTTGATCCGAACAGCATGACCACGGATACGAAGTGATGTGGTTGCAGAGTCTGGGTGTTTTCTTTCTCACGGCATCTTTTATTTGTGATGATTTGCTAAAGATGTGTGATGACCAAGAACTTCATTACATTTGTAGATGAGCTACTGTTCATGAATCATGAGATTTTAAATATTTCTGAATACATTATACTGTCTTAAAGGCCATTAGATATTTTCTAACAAGTGGATTTATGGCACCGATTGGAAAATGATTAAGTGCGATACAACCATTAAGGTATCGCTTGCAAGAGGGTCAGCAGTAACATGCAATCATACTCCAATCTGGGCAGGAAACCACACAAACCCTGCATGAAAGCCTGCTCTCTCAGCGTCCAGACGATTGTGCTATATCAATTTTATTATCTTAGTATGATCAGGTTTACGAATTACCTGACTCAATCTCGACAGACCATTCCACGAATCACAAAAGATTCCTCCAACTCCACATTTTATGCTATTGGTTGCAAGGGAGATAGTGTGTAATACTCGCAGTCAGTTCATACATTCATGCATACTACTACTGCTACTATTACTACCACTACAACAACTATTACTACCATTCGTACTACTACTACTGGTGATAATGCTATCACATGTGGTAATTAACATGATGATATAACAACATTAATAACAGATGATAATAATGTTAATAGCAATCATAACAACTATTGTTATATTAACGATAACAGTGAGTAAGAACAATAAAAAAGGATAATAGTAATCACTATATATTACTTTTCTTATTAAGTAAAGTACTAACATGACTACAGGACTTATAGTACTATGGAAATAAAGATGATGGTTTTATCTATAAGAATAATGCTAATCATAATTATCCTTTCTATTACAACAATAAAACAATTGATGTTTTAATAATGGAAGGATAACAGCAATAAAGGCGGTAATGACAATATCATCATTGGTGATAATGCCATTGTTATTATCATTATCGTTATTATCACTTCGATCATTATCATTGTTATCTTTATTATCATTATCGTTATGATTACTATTTTATCTTTTTCCTTATCATTATTGTTATTTCATTCATCATCCTCATAATTAATCTCAATATTTGTATTATCAAGAAAGAAAAAAATAGGCTTGAGCATCTCCTTTGCTTCTTTCTTTCTCTCTCTCTCTCTCCCTCTCTCTCTCTTTCTCTCTCTCTCTCGCTCTCTTTTCTCCGTCTCCCTCTCTCCCCTCTCTCTCTTAGTCTCGCTCCCTCTCTCCCATCTCTCTCTTAGTATCGCTCGCTCTTCCTTTTCCTTTCCCTCTCACCCTCCCTCACTCTTCCCTTCACTCTCTACCGCTCCCTCTCTCTTTCTCTCTGCTTCTCTCTCTCTCTCTCTCTCTCTCTCTCTCTCTCTCTCTCTCTCTCTCTCTCTCTTTCTCTCTCTCATTATTTCTCTCTCTATATATCTATCTATCTATCTATCAATGACGTGTAATATACTGTACTGACGGATTTTTCCCAGCTTACGTACAGTGATGACCACTCAGGAACAATAAGTTACCTCCAAAATAGAATGTACTTCGAAAGAGGACTAATTACCAAGCCTTTTGTTTGCTTGGTAAATGCAAAACCGGTTCTCATAAAAGCATTTGGTGATCGCCCAGATAAGGGGCGATGTATCACTGTAAAAGAAAATTGGAGAAAAATAAAAGTCGACTGAAGGTAGAGAATTAAGGCAAGGTAAAGGAATAAAACCGAATTAAGCAACTATTAGAGGTGAATTATATATCCAGTAATGTTTTTTTTTTACACTACTGGTTTTATCTACGCGTCGAGAGAAGGACGCCACTGTTTTATCATAGTAAGTTTTATTTCTACTTTTTGGGGGGTTTAAACGTTTCATCAAGATCGTAAGCTCGTTTTATTCAATCTATATAACAAACAACCTACAAAACGTGTAGCAAAAGCGAATCGGCTTTAATGTCTCTGTTCTAATCAATAAAGTAGACTAAGACGTCGATGCAAACCGATACGAAATAAAGCCGGACGAACGACACTTCGTGAGATATGCGGAGACTCAAAGTAAGCTGACAAAACTAACGGCATCTTCCTTTATACAGTACAGTTATGGTACTCTTTGATCCTTGTATAAAAAAGAAACGTTTTCAGCTCCCCAGAGTCTTTAGATTGCTAAAAGATGATGCCTCTCGTGCAGTATCAAAGGCGTTTCAAGCAGCTGTTTTGTCTTGGTGGAATTCTGTGTAATGCGTAGTTTATATGCATTTCCAAACATCAGGATATTTAACATCTTTCTCTCTTTGAGGAGTGAGGTTCTCATCTCCTTTGATAATCCTGCAAAGCTAAGAATGAAGTATTTTATTTGCCTATAAATGATTGATAATCATTTATAGCTATGCTCCCTGTATATAACAGGGACCAAAGATATGATTTAGCTAAAAAGGAAAGGACATTTCCTCCTAATATATCCATTTATGAATATATATATATACATATATATATATATATATATATATATATATATATATATATATATATATATATATATATATATATATATATATATATATATATATATATATATATATATATATATATATATATATATATATATATATATCTTTTATCACACTCACTTATTCTTCCAACTGCTCACCATTTGGGTTACATCCCTGAATGAGGAATAAATTATGATTCATGGTTTCAGACAACTGTTCTTTCTCATACATAATCAAGGGGGGAGTGGAAGAGATATCCGGTGTGTAAAATATGTGGCCAAAGTTGATGTTAATTTGTCCATATATAATTTGGAAAGTATTATATAATGCAATTTTGGCGGGAAAGAAATATGACATTTTAATGAAAATTTCCATGTATATCAAAATGAAGAGAATGATCACTGGTCTTCATTGCAATTGCAAAATATTACAAAATATGTGTGTATATATATATACATATATATATATATATATATATATATATATATATATATATATATATATATATATATATATATATACATATATATGAATATATATAGATAGATTAATAGATAGATAATATGAATAAGTATATGGATACACACACACACACACACACACACACACATACACACACACACACATATATATATATATATATATATATATATATATATATATATATATATATATATATATATATATATAAATATATCTGTATATATATATATATATATATATATATATATATATATATATATATATATATATATATATATATATATCAAAAGTCGAGAGCAATAGATAGGCATAGGGAGTGCTTCCTCCATGGCACTGACTGCGAGTGGCCACTGGATCTTTCAAACTCACGCAAACCGCTGGTCACAGCAGTGAAATATTGCACGCGTTGAGAACAAAATAAGAAACAATCAGAATAGTAATAGTGATATAGTAATGATAATAGTAATAATGATAGTAATAATAGCAGTAATAATAATAGTAATAGTGGAAACGATGATGTAATAGTGTAATAATAATGTAATGTATGTAAATATAATAATGGTGGGATGATAATAATAATGATAATGTATATGTAGATGGTGTAATAATAGTAATAATAATAGCAATAATAATGATAATAATAGTGGGAACGATGGTGTGTAGATGGCAATTATCCTTATCATGCACGCGTCATCTTCTATTATTGCTCTGATTGTTTTGTTTGATCTTGACAATGGTGATTGTAATGGTAATGATTGTTATACCTGCAATAGTGAGGATAATCATTCTATATATATATATATATATATGAATATTTTATTTGCATTATTCTTGATATATCAACATCGGAATGATTGTTACCATAAGCATTGTCATTAGTATCAGTACCATCCTATCATCTTTATCACTATTATTCCTGTCTCATTATCATCCTTACTACCATTAATTTCATATCATATCATCACAATCACCATTTTTTATCATCATTATCATCACCATCATCATTACCGTATCTTATCATTAATAAGGTTATCCTTTTTTTCTATCTTCATTATCATCACAATTACAGCTCTTTCATCATAACCATCACTATCATTGCTATTCCTATCATCATTATATCATCATAACATCTTTATATTTCCACACCATTCCCACCATAATCACCGTTTTTCATTATCATCATCACCCCTGTAGCTCATTACATCATCATCACTATCATCACCATCATCACCAAACCACCGAAATACGAAGGTGACGTCCCAATTTCTCGGAAATTGACAAAATCCGAAACTCGTCCCCAGCAAATTGGTCCTCCACGCAAAGGAACCTTTTCTCCGTATGTAGTAGGATAATGCCGCCCATTGTGATGTAGATTTTGAGTAAAGGGTGAAGGATAATCATGGGGGATTCTTTTGTGGTTATTATCATTGTTGTTGTTATAACTGGAGCTGTAAATTGGGTGTTGTATTTCTTTTTTTTTTTTTTTTTTTTTTTTTTTGTAGAGACAGCATTTATTGTTGTTGTTACTATTGCTGTTATCATTATCGTTATTATCATGCTTACTATTAGAATGATCATTATCTTCATTATCATGCTTACCAATATAATTAACATTATTAATAATAATATTATTATTTTTATTATCATTGTCATCATTATTGTTATTAGGATCATTATCATATCATCATTGTCACTCTCTTATGATTATTTATTATCATCACTTTCATAATCATCATTATCACTAGCACTATCAAAACTATCATCATCATCATCATTATTACCTTCATCATCATTCAATAACATTGCTAATCTTATCAAGTGAACCTTCATCATCTTTTTATTTATCATCATTGTGTTACAATCATAACACCCATTGTCATTACCTCATCATCATCAATATCATTATCATCCTCCCAAGTGATGACCATCATCACCCACCAACAGATGATAAGCACCATGCGCATTCGCTGCATGAATATCCAAATCAGCATGCAAGAGATTGTTGACTATGACCAAGAAACGTCACATTGCTAGAGGCGATTGCAATCATTATCAATCATGCTATTGACCCACTGTAGCG
>BOPN01001371.1:162172-179672 GCA_017312705.2 Penaeus japonicus
CTATATATATATATGTGTGTGTGTGTGTGTGTGTGTGTGTGTGTGTGTGTGTGTATACACACACACACACACACATACAACCATACCTGCCCCCCGCCAATACTTCCCTGCATTGTGCAGCACTTCGCCAAAGCTGAAAAGGTTCTGGCAGTTTGGCGACACGAGACCTCATACCGAGGTACCGCGCGTGGCTCCTGTTACACGCGACGACCAACTGCATTTGTTCGGTCGAGGTGAGTAACACGTAACGCGACACCCTAAGCCACTCGGACCTATTCCAGGTATGTGTTATGTTGTGGTGCATGTTCCGAGGCCATATTGTGTAGGTATGAGGGCGGCCGTACCAGGAAGGGAGGTAAAAGTTGGTTCGCATTGCTACAAAGGGTAGGGAGGGGCGGGTGAGGTGGAGCGTTTAAGTGTGTGTAATTATGTATTCGTTTCGTTGTGATAAGGCCCATGATTATTCACACTCATTGTAACGAATGTTAGGCAAAACTGATAATGTTATGAAAAAAAAAAGACTGGAATATCCATGAAGCTAGCGTTGATTATATAAAAAAGACGGCTTCAGAAAACAGCTGGTCTCTCGAGAGCTATGTCAACACAGAGTCATGCCACGTCACTCAGCCTGGGACAGCAGCAGGTCTCGGGAAAGGCCGTATCCACAGCAGAAAGAATTCCGCAAAGTCACCATAGCAAAAAGCAATCTATCATGTTTTCATCTTATAGCATATGACGCAGGTATGCTGAGATCTGCACGTTTTTTTTTAAGCATCACATTATGAAGAAACGTAAACAAACATTTTCACCGGCTATACAAATACCACTACCTACATGCTTACTCATAGACCTAACAACTAATATAAATTCATTCCTGTGCACAGTGGAGCTTTTTGAAATGCAGAAAATGTACAACTAAAGTACAAAAACAAGGACAACAAAATATCACGTCCACAAAACATAACAATGCCTATACCTTCTAGACATGTGTATTGATGTTACCAAACCTTTAACATGGAAAAAAGTCCCTTTTGTATCAGGTGTATAAGAGGCTGGTCGAATCCCCGAAGCAGGTATTCTTCTGCGGGTAGAGTCTGTTGTAAAAATAACTGTTTATCGATGATATGTTTTATAAAGGCGAAGTTAGTACGTTTCTTTCACTACTTCTATTTTTTCCCTTTTATTGTATTTTGTGCTGTTTATTAAATATTTGGTAGATATATGTATATAAAGAAATAAGAAGATGTAATATACCTTGATACAGATTATATATATACATACACACACACAGACATATATATATATATATATATATATATATATATATATATATATATATATATATATATGTGTGTGTGTGTGTGTGTGTGTGTGTGTGTGTGTGTGTGTGTGTGTGTGTGTGTGTGTGTGTGTGTGTGTGTGTGTATGTGTATGTGTATAGACATACACAAACACGCATAAGAGATAAATCGATAGAACTAAAAAAAGAAAAGACAGAACTCAGGTGATGATGTTATTCTAGGATCAGTTGCAAATTCCCAAAGAAAAGAGAATTGTCAAAGTCGGCATTTGTATAAGTATAACCCAGTGATGAAATAGCAGACTGAAGACAATGATTTCTTAATTCTGCTTTCATAAACTTCTCTACTGTTTTGTTCTAGCAAATGGATAGGAAATAATAAGTGTATGAATATTTCCAGTTGGAGAGTCTTCTCAGATTTAGGATGACATTTATCGGGGGAAAAACAAGAAAAGTGTTCACTATTAATGTAAAACATCTTTTCCAACGTTCATATATAGTGTATCAACCACGTACATTTGTAATGGTTTTGATAAAAAAACGTGTAATGAACAAGTGTAATGACGTGCAAAAAAGTGCAATACTCACGCCAAAAAGGTGAATCGGTGTTTCTAACCACAGAGGGAAAGAAAATACAAACAACAAACAAAAAAGTTTATGTATGTTACCCCTATGAATATACGCATTGGTGTATAAACAGAAAAGACCATTAACGCAGTTCTTTGCGCGTGTCGTGTGCAAACTAATGGATCTGTGGAACCGTGATTGATTTCAACCTTAAACTTTACAAGTCTTCTTCATGATTTTATTTAGTAATGATAGTATAATGATTAGTTCTTCCAAGAGGAGGGGGCGGGGGTACTATTAGAATCTGGTCTGTGTTAGACATATTTTTGTAGTTGAGTGACAGGAAGCAAATGAATGATAATGGTGATAATAAATAATTTTGGTTTCGAAGTGAAAGTGTGAACAAAACGTAAGATTTGATGACTTCTTGTCCAGAATGAAAAAAATAAAGACCCTTTTAAACGTAGCAAGCAATTGTTTAAAATCACATTATCTGGTAATCTATTTATCTTTAGTGTTCTTTTTAACATCATCTTCAGTTTTAGACCAATATTTTTTTCTATGACAATCAAAGAACCTTTCTTCCGAACCGCCATTAAAGTTTTGGTCAAGTACATTTAAATTTCAATGTAAAACAGACAATTGCTAAGGCATCAAATTGCTTTTGCCTCAAACCACCGGTTATGCTCTTGAGCTTAAACAAAAAACACACCGGAAAAAAATGACAGTAAAATGTATCGCTTATTTTTTTCTGCTCTTTTTTGTTTTCATGAGATGACGCTTGTGTGACTCAGTAACCTTCACCATGACTTCAATTGTTTCATACTTTGGTTGAGTAAGAAAAGAAAGAGATAAAGAAAGAAAAACAAATAAAACAGTTTCTTGTTTATTTTTTACTCAAAGAGAATCGTTAAGAAGCATTTATGTATATGCACGTATGTAAATATGTATTTTGAAAATAGGGATCGCTGACGATTTAATCTCCTCTTTCTGGAACACCTCACTGTACCTCAACCAATTATTAATCGTATAAACATTTAAGCGAAAAAAACGAAAGCTATAATCCCTTCAACTAAAGGCTCTCACATGTACTTCTACTCAAGACAAAACGAAACACACTTTCGCCAGCGCAATTCCGGGGAAACATGCGGTTTTCGATGAGTTAGCGTCAGCGGTCCGGAGGTGACACAGTAACCACCGCTCGCATTTCGCAGTATTGTGCATTTGTAAGAGATAAAACTGAGCTTCTGTCGATAGCGGCAAATCACTGTTGGAAATCCGTGCTGTTTTGGCTGAGTTTAAACCTAGCTGGAGGGGGAGACACTTAGGAATGGCAGCCGTTACTTTGCCTTTTTTATCTGGAGGCTGAAGGTGTTCTGGCTTTTCGGGCAACGCTGTTTGGGTGGGAGAGAGAGAGAGCGAGTGAGAGTGAGAGAGTGAGAGAGAGAGAGAGAGAGAGAGAGAGAGAGAGAGAGAGAGAGAGAGAGAGAGAGAGAGAGAGAGAGAGAGAGAGAGAGAGAGAGAGAGAGAGAGAGCAAGAGAGAATGAGACAGACAGAGAGAGAGAGAGAGAGAGAGAGAGAGAGAGAGAGAGAGAGAGAGAGAGAGAGAGAGAGAGAGAGAGAGAGAGAGAGAGAGAGAGAGAGAAGAAACCAACAGATGGAAAGTAAGAGGGACATAAAAATATAGAAAAGTCAGTTTATAAAGCACTATTTACAATGTGCTGTTAAAATACCATTCCTTAATGATATAGTCCCATGCTCTTAACAACTACAGTACAAGATATTTAGAAATAAACACATCAACTAATAGATCCCTTACGCTTCCTTCTACGTATGAATCGGAACTGCACATTCTTGGGCAAGGGAGAGCAAGTTACTTCTATAAATCTCAAAGAACTTTTAACAACTTTAAGCATTCCTGACGAAACGAACGCCGGAAAATATTTATTTTCCTTTGGATACATGAAGAAGAGAAGGAGGGAAGGGGATAGAATGAAAGAGATGGAAAGACAAATAGGAGTGAGGAAGTGAAAGAGTAAGATGAGAGGGAGAACGAGAGAGAGAGATAAAGAGAGAGAGGGAGAAAGAGAGAGAGAGAGAGAGAGAGAGAGATCCAGACAAAACGAGTAAAACAATAAAAAAGCAATCTTCCTTACCGCCTCTAATTCGTTGTATTCACTAATATGGATGCCAGTTTTTCCTCGAGATCTGTTCAAGCCCTTGCGCTCTTCGTTGATTTTCCTGAAGGATGAAGAGGATGAGAATGTGTATGAATTTTGCTCACTGATTAAAAGCTGTGTGTAAAGAGAGAGAGGGAGGAGGGAGGGAGGGAGAGAGAGAGAGAGAGAGAGAGAGAGAGAGAGAGAGAGAGAGAGAGAGAGAGAGAGAGAGGGAGAGGGAGAGAGAGGGAGAGAGCGAGAGAGAGAGGGAGAGAGAGAGAGAGAGAGAGAGAGAGAGAGAGAGAGAGAGAGAGAGAGAGAGAGAGAAAGAGGGAGAGAGCGAGAGAGAGAGGGAGAGAGAGAGAGAGAAAGAGGGAGAGAGCGAGAGAGAGAGCGAGAGAGAGAGTCTGAAAGAGGGAGAGAGCGAGAGAGAGAGGGAGAGAGAGAGAGTCTGGAAGAGGGAGAGAGATAGAGAGAGAGCGAGAGAGATAACAAGAAAGAAAGAACGGTGCAATATACAGTATATCTTTTACTTCAGCGTCCGTTTGTAAACGCAAGTCAGGAGACTTTTATCGGAGTTTAGTCGTTTGAAAAGCTTACATGGAAAATAAACTCCCCGATAGAGAAGACTGATAATCGACTCCAGCCAGACGTTAATGATAAGAGCATGCTAGGAAAATACTGCTTTGGCAATGAATATGAGAGCAAGGGTGCAATCTGCTGCGGTTGAGCTTGTTGCCACGACCCTCACTTCAAAAGCCGTACGCATATCAGAGGCTATGAAAAGGTGCCTGTTTTTATTAAAAGGAAAGTACAAGAAGCCAGCAACATTTCAGGGCAACGTTTCGGGGAGAATGCTCTTGTGTTGCTTTTGGATTCAGAAGCCATGTTAGAACTTTTTTTTTTTTTTTTTTTACCTATGCTAGAGAACTTTAACTGAAAATGTATGTAGTCTGGGTTCCCCTCCACCATTCATCACACTTATCGGTTCCTTAATTACAGTATCATGTATGTAAGGATCTCTTATTTTTTTTACTTTACATAAATTTCATGAGTGGGTACGCGTCATACTACTGTATTGCCTTTTGATATTCCTTTAATTAATTAACTTTTCGTTATCTCAGAGATCAATATTTTCGATTGATTTTTCTTGCGCGTTATAAAGCACATTAACGTATAAGAATAAGTGATACATAAAACCCCCTTCGAGAACTACCAGACTTTTTCCTTCCGTGTGACATTTCTTTCTATATACACAACTGACTCCAGCTTCTCTTTAATAAGAATTAGGTGAATAAAATGCATATCTATTTACTAGATACGGATTTTTATATGAACCCATTTAGTTTATTTACTTCTACGATAGTCTTAGTACTGTTAATGAGTATTTCCTCAATGTTAAGACAAGTTTTTCAAACAGTATGATATTCATGGAAAAAATAAAATAATATTACCGATATTAAACGATGATACTAATATACTAAGGGAATCAGTTTCCATATATTTTGTAGCTAATCAAATGTCTTATTTGTGAATTATCACTCGAGAAGCACACATTCAAAGTCATAATTACATTATCATTTGTTGCCGCACTTTGGGATATTGTTCTTGTAAAAGGGGTAAAATATAGAAAGAAATTGTACTACTACTACTACTGGTAATGATGATGATTTATAACGAAGATGATAAGGATGATAACATCAAGAACAAGGCACGAAGAGCAGCAACAACAACGATGATAAGGACATCAATGATAATAAAGATGATAATAAACGGAAATGATAACCTAGAACAATGAATGAAACTAATACTAATTAAAGAAATACAAACTGTTTGCATCATCATTCAGTTGCAGCTTATTGATCCATGTCAGACCTATAAAGTAAAATGAATGAAATCAATAACAGAAGCCAAATGTGGCAAGACGGACTAAAACATTGCATCAACAGATACAGCAAGTAAAGATTTCATACCTTGAGACGAAACTCACATTCCTTTCTCTGCACAAGATTCATTAAACAGACTACCCTATGTAGGTAGAGCAAACACCTTCTATCTGTACGAGATTTGTTGCATACACCTCACAGGAAGCCTTTTACATAAGCGGGAAATCTTCAAGACAAAAATCCTACAGTCCTTGTGACAGAAATCCTACAGTCCTTGTGACAGAAATCCTACAGTCCTTGTGACAAATGAAAGAGGCGGCGACTGATGACTTCATCCTGTTTCGGTGTTTTCAGCCGTATGAATGACTCTTTAAGTACAAGCATTTCAACTCCTGAGAAACACTCACGCATCCTCCATCCAAAATCGTCTGGGGATTCAGAAAACAAAACGCAAAGGTATTCGAAGGGAACGGTATTGTTTAGCTACGACCTGGTTTTAGCAGAGGGGAGAAATGGCGAACTTTTGGGAACACAGAGCTATTAGTTATCACTCAGTGTCCGAGAACACTTGGCGCAGGGACGTTTTCTTTTTGCTGACTAACTTACGCTATGTAAAAAGGATACGTAGGACGCCCCCCTCCTTCTCTTCCTCCTCCTCCTCCTCCTTCTCCGTCGGAAGAGGGCGGGTCCAAGGTGAAGGCTAGGGATAAAAAAGATGAAATGAATGAACCAGTTGACAATAAAGCTTACCAAATATGTGGGAACGTCGCCAAGCAGAAAAAAATCACCGTACGGCAGCTATTCTTTGTAGGAATCTGGTCCTGTTAACCAGTAATGATACATAGAAAGGATATTTACATTGGTATATTGTCATGAGAATAATGGTCCAAACTCTTACACATATAATGGTACATAAGCAGCCACATACACAAAGGCACACGATCTGAAAATTGTTTGTACAAAAAGGCATCTACAAACGTTAATCCACTTACATACATACCCGCACCTACAAACTTTGTGGCTTTCACACACACAGACACAGAAACACAGACACAGACACACACACACACACACACACACACACACACACACACACACACACAGTCAGTCAGCAACAAAAACAAGGGTCCAGATTATTGACCTTGAAAATGGCGAGCTCGAGACTCCCAAAACGCAAGGAAAAAACCTGGGCCAAAACCTGAAGAGGATGTGAATAATATATATAATATGGCATGGTGGGAACCTCGTGCAGGACGCCAGCCAGCCAGGGTCGCAGACAACTCTTGCTCCGGAGCTGTGGCGACGTAGGAAGGGAGAGGAAGACAGGGAAAGTGAGGCAGTCACGCTCGCGCCCGTGGTGGGTATGGGGAGACACATGCAGGTGCAGGTGCTCACGCGCACGCAGAGATAAAGATGAAAAGATGAGGAAAGAGAGAATGAATGGCAGAAGAAGGTAGATCAAAAAATATATAGATAGTTATATCTAGACTGATGGATGGGGGATTATATAAACAGAAGCTAACTAGCAAGCTAGTCAGGTAGAGGGGGTATCAGAGGCAAACCGAAATAAACAAAGAAAAACATCCAATCAGACAAGCGTAAGTAGGAACACAAAAAGAATGAATGCAAAAGCCGCATAGAACAAAGCGATAACGCAAAGGAAATCCTAATACTCGAGTCTCCAATGGACTGGTATACTGCATGGCATGAAGTCGTTGTGCATGACCAAGCCAAGCAGCGCAGGTTCGCAAAAGGAGCCGAAGAAGCCCTGGGGGCGTGGCCTCTTGTGGTCGGCAACAATGATCGCCGACAATATGAAAATGTCCCACGGGGGAGACCCTGCTCCAGACCCTGATGATCTGCATTTGTTATGTGTTGGGACAGTCCGACACGTTGATTACTCGGATTCGCGCCCCGAGTGATGAAAAGAACCCGCAAACTGACAAGTGATGTTCGTTTCTGTAGTAAATGCGGCGGCGGCGGCGGCGGTCGCAAGGGGAGTATATCTTCATTCTGCGCTTCTGTGCCTTTCGGTCGCGAGGCTATTTGCTCAGCTGTTTTTGAGCAATGGCCATGGCGCTCGAACTGCTTTATGGTGGACGAGGTTTATGAAGGAAATCAATTAGCTTCAGATGGGTTAAAGATGAATAATAGAAATACAGAAGATACATAAGAGAAAAAATAAAGATTGAAACAAATAATGACAGAGAGAGAATCTCACACTCACATAAACATGCGCACCGAACTGTGCACACACACACACACACACACATATGTATATATATATATGTATATATATATATATATATATATATATAAATATATATATAAATATATATATATATATATATATATATATATATATATATATATATATATATATATATATATATATATATATATATACAGATTAATAGAGAAAGAGAGAGAGAGAGAGAGAGAGAGAGAGAGAGAGAGAGAGAGAGAGAGAGAGAGAGAGAGAGAGAGAGAGAGAGAGAGAGGGAGAGAGAGAGAGAGAGAGAGAGAGAGAGATAGATAGATAGATAGATAGATAGAGAGAGAGAGAGAGAGAGAGAGAGAGAGAGAGAGCAGACAAGCCGACACACTCACACAGACACAGACACACACAGACACACACCCTCAACTAAGTATAAGGGAGACGGCGAAGCGACATAAAGTGGGCGAGATGTATTAAGGCAAGAATTAATGGACAAAGACGCTGAGAGGACGAAGGGTCATGGAAGACGAGGTTCACTGACGAGGCATCCTGGCGCTGACTCACGTAATCCTTCTGCAGCACAAACGGCGGCGGAGAGAAGGATGCTCGGATTCTGGGGCTTTGAGGATACCTGCTTGCCCTGTTCTCGTACGGTACGTCCTGCGGGGGGGGGGGGGGGGGAAAGGGGAATCGAAAAGGAAAAGGATAAGGAAGGGAAAGAGGCTTAGTTGGGATAAATGGAGAGGTTAGAATGAGAGATGAAGATTAACTGAGAGTGTAAAAGGGGTTGGAAGAAAGCTTAAAGCAGGAAAATGAAGGAAAATGGGAGGTTAAGATTATAGGAAATGTAGGAAAATGGGAGGTTGGAATGAAAGAAAAGGAAGAAAAATGGGAGGTTAAGATTATAGAAAATGTAGGAAGGTGGGAGGTTGAAATGAAAGAAAATAAAGGAATTAGGGAGGTTAAGATTATAGAAAATGTAGGAAGGTGGGAGGTTGAAATGAAAGAAAATGAAGGAAAATGGGAGGTTAAGATTATAGAAAATGTAGGAAGATGGGAGGTTGAAATGAAAGAAAATAAAGGAAAATTGGAGGTTAAGATGAAAGAAAAAAAAGGAAAATGGAAGGTTAAGATGAAAAAATGAAGATATGAGGAACTGGGAAGTTAAATGAATAAAGCAAGAAAATGTTAGATAAAAGGGGAAACAATTAGAATGAGACAAGTTAGAAATAAAGATTAGATAAGAGAAAAATAGAGATTAAAATGAAAGCAATAACAATAAAATGAGAGATTAGAAGAAGGAAAATGAGAAGTTGAAGCGAGAGAGATTCAGAGAAAAAAAGTAAGATAAGAGAATATGAGAAGTTATGATGAAAGAAATAAACAAATAAAGAAGTAAAGATTATGAGGAAATATACAGAAAAAATAAAGAATAAATGACAGAAAAAAGGTTAGAAATTACATCACAGGCCAAGAAAATGAGAGTTAAGACGAGGGAAAATGTTTAGACCTAAATAAATAAGAGGTTAACATGAGAAATAAGGAAAAACATGAAAAGGTGAAAGAAAACGAAAGATTAAGATAAATATAAATAAGAGATTAACATGAGAAATAAGGAAAAACATGAAAAGATGAAAGAAAACGAAAGATTAAAATAAATATAAATAAGAGATTAACATGAGAAATAAGGAAAAACATGAAAAAGGTGAAAGAAAACGAAAGATTAAGATAAATATAAATAAGAGATTAACATGAGAAATAAGGAAAAACATGAAAAAGGTGAAAGAAAACGAAAGCTTAAAATAAAGATAAATAAGAGGTTAACATGAGAAATAAGGAAAAAAAACATGAAAAGGTGAAAGAAAACGAAAGATTAAGATAAATATAAATAAGAGATTAACATGAGAAATAAGGAAAAACATGAAAAGGTGAAAGAAGACGAAAGATTAAGATAAAGATAAATAAGAGATTAACATGAGAAATAAGGAAAAACATGAAAAGAAAACATGAAAGAAAACGAAAGATTAAGATAACTCAGATCAAGAAAATAGAAAGATCAAAATAGGTGAAAAGGAAAGGTTAAAATATGAAATGAAATACGGAAGATTAATAGAATTGGAAATTTAATCTGAATTGATTATAAGGACATCGGAATGGTGTAAAAGATGGGAAAAAGAGAAGTAAGAATGGTGGTAATAAGGATAAAGGTGATGATGATGGTAATGATGATGATGATGATGATGAGGAAGATGAAGATGAAGATGAAGGTGGAGATGAAGATGATGATGATGATGAAGATGGAGATGGAGATGGAGAAGGAGATGGAGATGAAGATGAAGATGAAGATGGTGAAGGAGATGGAGATGAAGATGAAGATGAAGATGAAGATGATAATGATGATGAAGAGGGAGATGGAGATGGAGATGAAGTGGAAGGTGAAGATGAAGATGATCATGATGATGAAGAGGGAGATGGAGATGGAGATGAAGTGGAAGGTGAAGATGATGATGATGAAGAGGGAGATGGAGATGGAGATGGAGATGAAGGTGAAAATGATGATGATGATGATGAAGATGATGATGATGATAGTAATTATAATGATCATAATAATACTAGTACTAATACTAATGATGATGATGATGATGATAATGATAATGATAATGTTATAAATCATAATTACAACAATGATAATATAATTGATAATGATAAAATAATGATGATATTAATGATAATCATAAAAACATAATATTAATGATGAGAAATAAGCCTTATCATTAACGATAATGGCAAAGATAATAACAATGTTAGTAGTAGTATTAGCAATAGCAATAATAATCATTATAATGGTGATGATAATCAGGATGATGATAATATTGATGATAATGATGTTAATAATATTGACAATGTCAATGATGATGATAATGATATTGATTATGTCAATGATGAAGATAATAATAATTATATTGCGGATGTCAGTAACAATAATAATTATGATAGTAATGATAATGATGACAAGAAAGAAAAGAAACAGTCGACTATCAATCCTTCATAGCCCCAGACATTGCTCGATCAATGAATAAACCAAATGACACTCTCATTAGCTATACCGGGAGCATGATAACTCATCATTCTCAGAAAATTTAGGGTCTATGTAGGGATTCCCTACATGAATCATGTTGCAGATTATAATCAGAGGGTACAGGATAGATGTAAATTCATTACTGGACGGGGTGGGGGTACGGGTGGGGTTGGGGGTGGGGGACCACGTGTAATCGCCTAGCTTGCTTACCCTTTGATAAAGCTTACGTGACTTTTTACTATTGTCAATTCTGTTCGCATAACGAACCTTTGGGAAAGAATAAAGTAAAGCTAATCCTCTCTACATAGGAAGCCTGACTGAATTCTGAAAGAGAGCGTATTATTATTTGATGTGACAGGTTGCTTCATAACACGTCCTCAGTCAGATGAGCAGAGATTCCTTCACGGCTATCATTCCTTCAGTCAATCTTCTAGTCTATAACTATTTTACTTACATGATGTTCACTTCCTGTCATCAAAAAAAAAAAAAAAAAAAAGATATGCGATTACGATATACCCACCCGCAGCAAAACCTAACCCACCCAGAGTCTATGTGCGTAAGCAAAAAACAATAACGACCCACGTAACTGTGGTCCACGCTCGTACCTTGGAGCCTGACGTGTCCGCCTTCGTAGTTAGCGCGAGGGTCGATATGTAAGTAGCCGTAACGATATGGTGGCGACGGTGCACGATCATGTTGCTGGCCCGATTCATGAGAGACTTATGGATCGGGAGAACAGGAGCCATGGAGATGGGAGACTGGAGGAAGAAGAGAGAGGAGAAGGAGGAGAGAGAGGGAAAAGAGGAGAGGAGAGGATGGGTTCAGTCGGAGAGTAAGAGAGAAAAAAGGAGGAAAATGAGCAGGAGGAGGATGCAGGAAGGAGGCTAAAAAGGAGAAGGGGCACAAGAAATAAGAAGGACATAATGCTGGGTCAGAGAAGACAAGGAGGGGGTAAGAGGGGGGGAGGGGGAGGGGGTAAACTTGATCTCACTCCGCGCCAGAATCAGAGAACGAAAACTCACAGCAGTTGCACGAAGAAGACAAAGCGAGAACAATAACAAACCAGTGACAAACATAAACCCATATACTTGAAATATATCACAAAAGAAATCATCAAGCGAGGAAACGGTCCCAGAAGAGCAAGAAAACAGACGGACACAGACAACAGAGAGGGTAGCAACAGGAAAACAAAACGAAACAATGGCCACCACAGGGGAAACAACGACCATGGCCACAGGAGGAAGCCGACAGCAACCGCCGCTGGGGAACCATGCGACCGTTTTCATGGTGTTTATCCCAGGTGACATTCACACTTCCGGTAATTGAGTTTTCACAATGGTTTCCGTCCATTAGTCCTCAAAGAAACAAGACCAGCAGTCGTCGACAGAATTCAGACACGTGCACGCAACCAGGTGAGGATGCACGTAGCTTTGTGCTTCACTCGCGGGCGTCGTTTTATAGTTGGGTTAGTGTTTTTTTTTTTTTTTTTTTTTTTGAGGTTCGTTTTGTCCTTTTCATTGTTTTGTTGTGTTTTGTTTAGGTTTGTGATTAATTATTTCAGTACTGTTGCGATGGTGATAATGATGTCAGGAATTGGAATAAAACAATGATAATGATGATAGCATAAATCATCATCAGATGAACATTATAACAACAATAAAAAATCATTCTTAATATCAATATCATTATCATCAGTATCATCAGTACTGTTGTGATTACTATCATTGTCAACATTGTCTTCCTATTCATAATTACTGATCTCATCATCAGAAGAACATTAAACACTAATAGACAAACAGTGTTTATGTCATTATCATTATCTAAAAGTATAATTATCATAATTACTGTCATATCATCCTCATTGTGATAACTATTATCACAGTTATTGTTATTATCAGTAGTAGTAGTAGCACTAGTATCATTATCAATATCATTATCACTACTGTTATTGCTATCATTAGTATAAGTATATGATTATGATTAGATGGTTATCAGTAGAATTGATATAAAAATATCCTCATTATTATTATCATCATTATTGTTATCATAATCCCTATAATCACTATTATCATCATTGTCATTATTGTTTTTATTGTTATCATCCTCATTATTATCGTCATTGTTATTATTATTATAATTTCTATTATTATCCTCAATATCATTATTACTATTACCAATATCAACACCATCATTACTACACCATAATCATCATCAAAAACAGTTACAACTTGTAAATGACGCGTAAACAAGCATCGCGAAGGAATCCCATCATGCGATTGACATGACAAATTTACAATTTCGAACTCACGGTACTGTTGACATGAGCTGACGTGAATGCAAGAATATCAACGTAATCGATGTGCATTAGACTGCAGATATCTTTACTTAGGGCGTGAGCAACATCATGCAGTCTGTCCATAATAAGCAGAACCGCGCACAAAACGTGCATGATATACTAGTCCCCCCAATAGATTGTGTTGTATCAACTTCATCATCTTTGCATGATCAGATTTAGGAATAACCTGACTCAAGGTCTGCCGGCAGAATGCATTTCCGCAGCAGAAGCGAGCTAGTTGCAGAATCTTTTGCTTGAAGAAGGCACGCAAACCCTTTAGTTTAGGGTTTAGTTTAGGTGGAATTTTTTAGGTATTTATATATTTTTTTTTTGCGTATTCATTCGTCTGTCTTTACGTTAGTGATGATAATGATGATAGTAATGTCAATGGAAATGATGATTCAACAATGGTAATAATTGTGACAAGAGCAACAGCAATGATGATAATAACAATGATGATAATGGTTAATGATGGCGAAAAGTTAAGCAGAAACATTAATCTGGTCTATATATTCTGTCTATTGCAATGATAATGATGATGATGATAATAATATAATCAAAATGAACATTAAGATTATATGCATCATCATCATAATTCTAAAGTTTCGACAAACGGGTATTTCTCACTTCCCCTTTGTTGGATGAGCAGATTACGACCCTGAATCATGCATGATATATTATGATAGCGATGACTTATATGACAGTTATGATTTTGATAGTAATAACGACAATGGTAACAGTAGTAGTAATAGTAATGATTACAGTGATGATGGCAATTCTTACTACATTGATGATAAGGATAATGATATTTATGATATTAATGATAGCTAAAGTAGTATTGGTGATCATAATCACTATAATGAGGATACTATGATGACCAGATAAAAATGATAATGATTGGTAATTATTAGCATTATTAATGTTATGATAGTATATATCATTATACATATTATAATGATAATTGCTGCTACAATGATAACAACAATAATGATAATGATTATCAAAACAATAATTATGATAACAATTAATATGCTTAATATCATTATCATCAGCATCACTATTGTCTATGACCACAAACGCAATAAATCCACACAAAAAGTATAAATAATCACGACGCCACGAGAGCGGTCTCAGCTGTTTACAAAGGGCGCGTACATTCTTCCAGGAAAACAAAAGACTCGGTAAGTGTTTCTCGACTTCCTAAGACATTATTTCCTTTTCCTCACCGGGATGATATGTGAAGGAGGTGAAGTAATCCTCGGCCCTGCCTCCAAGCCTGCTTTGTAGTCCTTTGAGTCCTACTTAAGCTCGATCCTGTTTGCTTCCGCCTTGTGTGAATGGCCTTGTTGATGCTCCGCCGAACGATGCTTGATAAAGGGAATAAATTTAATGTAGTCGTTATGTGACTTATGAATAGAACCTCGCGATATTCTCTTCGAAATGTGTAAGGTTCATTGCATTGATATTAATTTGATTTACGTATAAATGTTTACATAAACGGATGTCATTGTCAAAAAACAAAGATCTTCCTGGTTGTGACGTATCTTTGAATCTGAAAGTTTTTGATCAAATGTCTTCTAACTATAAATGCCAGCGCCCCCGTTAATATATGTATTTAAACATACACAGTCCCTCACTGAATCAAAACCAAAACCAAAATAATGTTAATGGTTGTAACAGTCTACGGTATGGAAATACTACCATCCCGACGTCCTTAAAAATTCCGAATTCCGAAAGGATTCTGTTCCCAAAGGTCCCGGATGAAAGCTGGTGTACCTGTACTATGAACATTTCCGATCGATAGGAACCACTGACTTTCCCGTGTCTTGTGAATATGTAAGAGTCTCAAGTTTTACGTGTTCAGAGCAGCAGAACTGAGAGTTTCCCCGACGGTGCACATGGTACATCCATACGTCAAGTCGGCGGCGTGATGTGATCGCTGCACGCAATTGGACTAGGTTGCTGGAATTTCTTTGGCGAACAAATGAGCCGCTGTAAAGATTCTTTCTTCATACTCAAAATTGCAAGTTGCACGGTAAGTCAGGGCAACATACTCTCCCTCCGGAATCAATATCCGGCAAGTACCGACTTCAGAGTCCATGACATGACATATCATTTGTTTAGGATATATTGAGAAGACGTCAGTCGAGGCTAGTGTACATGCGATCGCCGGAGGGTATGTAGAGGGAACACAATTGCAAAGAGGGGCAAAAAACCTACGCGAATGGATAATGACTGAGACAAATTACTTTATAAGCTCGGGCACGATCACACACACACACACACACACACACGCCAGCACACCCCCTCCCCCTCCCCCACACACCACCCCCACACCACACACACACACACACACACACACACGCCAGCGCAGCCCCCCCCCCCACACACACTCACACACACACACCTACACCACACACCCTCTCCCCAACCATACACAGGCCGCCTCCCCCACACACCACCCCCACACACACTTATCCACACACCCACGTATAGCGTACATAGACACACAAACAAACCCACATTCCCTCAATGTGCGCAGATCACACGATACATGCAAAAGGAACAACTAAATGAATAGTACAAGATAAGAGGATTATACAGACACTGAATCTAGGATTAAAAGGCAGATTGCTAAGGAAATAATACCATACAAGGATTGATATAGGCCGCTTCTCATCGGCTGAATTTATGGATTTCATTACCGAGGAATGCCTTTCCTCTCCTAGCATTATTGCAATTATCTTTTTTATTGCTGTTATCGTTGCTGACAATGTTATTCTTGTTATCCTTTTAATTTTCTGTTGTTATTATTATCTATGTTATTGCTATTGGTTTTTCTGGTTATTATCATTATCATCTCATAGTCATCATTATTATCCTAATGATTACCCTTATCATCATCATTGTCATTATCATTACCGTCATTATAAATATCATTATCTTTATCATTATAATCATCGTTACTATTATCATTATTATTATTATCATTATAATGATAATTATAATAATAATAATAATAATTATCATCATCATTATTATAATAATAATCATCATCATCTATCATCATTATTATTATCAATATTATCTTCAATATCATTATCATTGTGATCTTTATTGCTATAATCTTCATTTCTATCATTATCGTTATCATCATTATCAATTTCTTTATTACTATCATTGTTATCACTATCAGTATCACTTTTGTTATTATAATGATAATCACAATGAATATCATTATTTGCATTATCATCATCATCACTATCCTCACAATATTCATAATCATCATCATTATCATTATTATTAACATCATTATTGTTATTACTATGAGATTCATCATTATTGTCATTATTATAACATTTATCATTGTTGTTCATATCATTATATCTATCACTATTTTCATTATAATATTCATCATTATTATGGTTTTTATCATCATTACTGTTGTTATCATTATCAATTGTTATTATCATGTTTAACATCATTATCATCATCATTTTCATTATCAATATTGTTGTTGCCCTTATCATCATTGTTATCTTTAAAATCAGTATTAGTGTTAGTATCAGTATTAATATTAGTTTTATCATCATTCCCATTATTGTCACCATTTTATGAAAATGATAATGATGATAATGATAACAGTAATAACAGTGATGGTAATGATAAAAACAACAATAATAATGACAATGATAATGATAATGATGATAATGATAGTGACGATAAAAAAAATTGATCACAATAATATTGATGATAACATTGATAACATTAATTTAAAAAATAACGTTAATGATAATGATAATAATGATACCAATACTGATGGTAATAATAAGGATCATGTTAATGGTAATGTTAATAATGATACTGATTATAATGATAATATTAATATTGATAATGATTATGGTGATAATGATACTGATGATGATAATGATAAGAATAATAAAAATAAAATCAG
>BOPN01001371.1:189672-192172 GCA_017312705.2 Penaeus japonicus
TATGCTTCAATATGTCACAACAAAGGGATGGCTCGGACTTTTATGTACTATTTACTCATTTTTCACCTTGTCTAAAAAGAAGTCTTAAAAAGAATTATGACACCGACCTTCTTATCGATAGAGTTTAGGATAATTATGTAATTGACCACGTTTATCATACAAAATGACATGGTTATGAATAGTTTCAACAAATGATTCGTTACTTCGTATGATTTTCATGTCATTTACATGATAAGAATACATGTTCTTTAAAAAAAATCATCAACATAACTACAAATGATTTTTGGATCGTTGGCAAAATCACATTTACAAGATATAATAAGCAATGAGAATAGTAAATGATAAAGTAATGAATCCTTATATATATATTACATTAAATACAAAACGTATACATAGATTGTGACAACAGATACACAGAACATTCTGCAATCTCGCCTGACTGAGATCAGATCTATTTTTGAGGTTTAATTCAAAATCAGGTTATGCAATACGTATATACACAATTTCGCCGTTTCGCAATGGGTGCTCGCGGGAGCTTTATAATCTTAAACATCTATTCGTGACATAACCGTGGCCATCAGAGCTTAAAAAGACGAAAAACGGCGTATCATCCATTGTAAAATCGTATAATCTGATATTTCGAAAATTATTCCCTTTAGGAAAAATCGTCGATGCAAATGTACGTATGCAGTCTTGTCTGCCGATGCCCTGTCGAAGGGAGGGAGCAGGGCATGTATTTTACATAACAGGATACTAAGTTCTATCATTACTACAGAGGAACCGATGCGGAACGAATGCTAAACAGGTAAAAAGGAGGAAGGAACAAAGAAACAAAGACGGGAGGAAAACCCCGCTGATGGATATTAAAGAAAATAAAAACAGATCCACCATTTCCTTTCGCCAAATGGTCCTCCAGGACGCCGAAGGAAACTCGATTAGAATGGCGGACTCAAGCTAAAGGAAAAGGCATCCCTGTTAAACGAGCTCCTGAGCAGAGCTAACGAAATGAAGTGTTGCGTCAGGTACTGCCATGTCATTTCCTCTACCAACCTTCGCACTGGTAACCACGTGGGGCATACCCTCCCACTCCCCACTACCTGCGCCTTGCTCCCCACTCCCCGGTCCCTACTCCTCCTACCCCTACCCCTTAGTATGATCAGGTTAATGATAGGATCGCATCCTATTATTAGTGCTGGGATGGTAGGTCCTATTGTTCATGCTATGCTGTACTTCAGGGAAAATGTACTGAAGTATATAGTGTCGTCTCTCCCTTCGGGGCGAAGACGTGCCTCGCGGAAAGGGCCGATAAAAGTTAGGATTATGATTTTAGGACGCGAGGAGGGTCGAGATGAGGGCATGGCAAGAGTGAAGGACATACAGAGTTAGGATGACTGAGGCGAGGTAAAGGAAGAGTGTTGGGGAAGGCATGGTCATGATCGGGGCAAGGCCAGCATACATACGTGTCACGGAACAAGCATATCACTTGCCCTTCCCCCCTCCGCACCTTCCTAACCCCCCTCCCCTCACCCACCTTCTCCCCGCAGTCCAGCCCTGCTTCGGCCTCCGTGACAATATCCACGTCCGTGTAATGAGAAAAAAAATCTGTCCCGTGTCCTGGTTCAAAGGAGGATCTTGAAGGACGCGCCCCTGGGACGGAGCCTCGGGAAGGAGGTTCGAATAGTGTGTGAATGCGGTACGAGACAACGTATTAAGGGGATCGCTTGATGCAGGATCTGTTGGCATCCCGACTTACCATCACGTTCCTGCCCTACCACTCTGACCCCTACCGCCAAGCCGCACCCGGACCTGTGTGTGCGTATGTCCGTTCGTGTGTATCTTTGTGTGTGTGTGTTTGTGTGTGTGTGTGTGTGTGTTTGTGTGTGTGTGTGTGTGGGTGTATGTGTGCGTGTACCATCTTGATGATGTTCGTCACCGCAACACATCTATTACAAACACCTCCCTCACCTTCACGATGAAGTGATTATATTTAATCATTCTTAAGTACTCCCCTCCTCCTGAGCAATTATCACTGACAACATAATTATTATTGATAATGATTGTCATAACTTGCTATACTGTTGACCCTCGTCATCACCAGAACCACAGACACCATCATGAGTCATCAAGCGTATAATCATCACCACCATCACCACGTTTCGGCACCACAACCCACGCGAACACCACCGTCCTCATCACCAAAGTATCTCACGCCCTCGTTACCGCCATCAAGATCCCCGACGCCTTTATCATCACACGATTATCGCTATCATCACCAGTGCCAATCTCTGGGGACACTGTCATTACCAAACATGATATCCACTTTTGGTAAAGCTAATTGCTGGTCCCAAAATTGTGACTTTCTTTGTGTCTTTATTTTCGAGAATTGCGTCCGTCGACCAGTGCATTCCCGCGTGTTATATGATCTCTCTGATTGCATAAGCGGTTTAGCTCCGATTCCCATGTTCAGATTATTATGCTAATGAAATGGATTCTGAAGTGT
>BOPN01001371.1:197172-199672 GCA_017312705.2 Penaeus japonicus
AGCATTTATGTCAAGCAGTTCTTTTTAATCCATTACGTCACTCTGCTTGGAACTTTATATCGCTGGGGTCATGCAGAGGCTATGCTTGAAAGCAAACTATAAGGATGTTAGTGTCATGTTTATATTTTATGTTCCAAAGCCTCCGTGCTGATCATGCAAATACAGAGAGAAGGAGAGGGCAAGAGAAAGAGAGGGAGAGAGATAGAGACAGACAGACAGACAGACAGAGGGAGAGAGAGAGAGAGAGAGAGAGAGAGAGAGAGAGAGAGAGAGAGAGAGAGAAAGGAAGAGAGATATAAAGAAACAGAGAGAGAGAGAGAAAGAAAGAAAGAGAGATATAAAGAAACAGAGAGAGAGAGAGAAAGGGAAAGAAGCAGATACAGAGAGAAAGAACGAGAGAGAAAAAGAGAGAACAGGAAGGAAAGAAAAGGAAATAGAGAAAAAGGGAGAGGGAGAGAGGGAAAGATAGATAGATAGAGAGATAGAGAGAAAGATGGTGTGTAGCTTCTATGAAATATCTGGTATTATGTAGAATTACTTTAATCAAAACATGTATTTTCAAAACACACAAACACACACACACACACACACACTCACACACACACACACTCACACAACCACCCCTTGCCCTACACACGAGTGCACACGTGCACATGCTTTCAAAAAAGCGCTTCGGAGAATTTCCTCGCGGAGCAAGGCAGGAAGAGAGACAAGAGGGCGGAGGCAGATGCACTACTCCTTGTGAAGGGCTCTGATGTCGTTCTCAGAAGGAAAGGTATTTACAGCGTGTGACTGTGTGTGCACCAGGACCTCTGCAAGCCCGCGTGTTCACATCAGAAGAGCGAGGAGCTGCTAATGCCATTCTGCCTCCCGCTCTCTCCTGACCTGTTCAACCTAATCAAAATATGACGCGCAAATCCTTGCAATTTGTACCGAGTAATGCGAGCCCGCGTTGCTGCCAATCTACCTTATATATAAACGCTGACATACATGCATATTAGTAGATTTCCATGACGTTTCTTTTTTTTCTCTCTCTCTCTTGTGTCTCGATCTAGCAACATTACGCTGGCGCAGACGGGGAGTTTCACCACACTCAGCACCAGGAAATTGTGTGGTCTGCATACAAGCAGAGACCGGGGGAGGGGGACTTACAGAGGGGGTGGTTGCAGGAGGGGGGGGGGGGGTGTAAGGAGGGGTGTGTGGGCTAACCAATCAATAACAACAAAATAACCACTAATACCGATAATTGCCATTGGTTAAGGTTAGAAAGGTGTTATTCATGTTGAGAGTTATTGATAATTGACTCGCTCGCGATTTTATAAACTTTGAAGTAACGTGATTCTGATGAAAGTGAGAGTCAGTTTTGAATATGCCAATTGTATATAATCCATGTAACAACTACAACCGCATTACTAAGCAGAAAACAAATGTGAATAAAAAAATGCACTCGATACGAGACGTTTTGCGGTGTGACTCATTTATGACAACTTTATAATCACAACTATGTTGGTGATGTTGATAATATTATAATCATAAAGCTAACAGTGATGATTACACATAATAATGGACATTAATGAAAATAACAATAATGATAGCTGATGATAATGCTGATAATGTACTAGTTCATGTAAGCTAAATGGAAACCGTTGATGATGATGGCAGTTTAATAGGAATGGTCAGTACTACTATATTGATTCTATCAGTATTAATGCATAGAAACTTTTTTTTACTACGATAATGAATATGTTCCTATGTCAATCTGATCATTCATATATAAATATACACGTTGTTATGTGGTAAGCATCATTGCAAAGACCATTTCTAATGTAAAGATAGCTGGCATTATAGCGTTAACCAAAATGTACGCATTATTCAAAATTTCAGAAATGTCAAAGTGCTTTCTCCATGAGAATCTTACTAGCTATGCATGTAATGACTATACCAAACGTAACGAGTTTTACACAAAGTGCTAACGAACCGAAATAGAAGCGGACGAGCACGTAAACTTGCACAATTTCGTTCACGCACAAAATTCAAACGCGTGAAAAACCTACGGAGTTTGCACATATGTTTCGGAAACCAATCACTCCCTCCAGCAGTCCATGACCGCATGATTGCCTCTGCTTGCACATAGTCACATTATTTCATGCTAGGTGACGATGATGACAGTATCGGGACACATAATTCAAAACCAATAAGCAAATAGCGCTTTGCTTTCGCTTAAATTTATTTATTTATTTCTAACAAGATTAAAAAAACATCTAAGATTCTCTGGGGACGAAATATATTGTCTGAAAATGGCATGTGATATCTCATGTAGTACTAATCGCCCCTCGTTTCCTTTCCTTAAACGCTGTCGAAATACTCAAAACTACAATAAAACTTGGAAACTGCACCAGTCGGCCGGATGTATGTGAAGCGCGGTTGAGTGAATTTCTCACATATTAAAAATCATTTGAAGTGAGCTAAAGGAATATATATATGTATACACACACACATA
>BOPN01001371.1:214672-217172 GCA_017312705.2 Penaeus japonicus
TTCTCCGTAAGAACGCGCGAATCAAATCTGCCTTAACTTGTCCGTTCGTATTGGCACGTATATGCAGATTAAAAATGTTTCGGCACCGAACTATGTGTGACGTCACCAGTATCTGTACGAAAGTAAAGGACGGCCGTAAAAGGGTTAGTGTGAATTGATCTTTAGACTCCGCGTGGTCTTATAAATCCTCATTGATGTGCTCCGACTTTTAATAAATTCTCCCCCCCATACTGTGTATCGTTACCTTTATAACCAACCCTTATATTTTAGAGCTCCATGCAACAAATGTTAAGTCTTGCTACGCTAGTTGTTTACATTTGAATCGTGAAAATTTTATCTCAGCCTCTTAATTCGTAATAGTTGAACTGTATCGCGGTTGTTTTAAAACCATTTGCACTCTTCTAATTGTTCAACTTGTTCTTGTTTGTAAGATACGCTTAAGCAGTACTTTTCATGCTAATATTTGCGTAAGAATATGCCTTTCTCTGCATTGAGATCGGTTAATTTTTCGTGTGCACGAATTAATCTGAATTTTTAGTTATCTTCGTTACCTTCGTCCTGGATGAATATACGCAATTTTATCAACTTCTCGTATATCAGCCTGCACATGCATTAATTCGAACAGTGAACTCAGCGTTACTACTTCCTGTGTAGATACATTGGTAATTCAAATTCGCCGCCACGCCCTCGCAACGCCCGAAGCTTTTCTTCATGATCAACGCCTCAGCTCTCCTCGAAGCCGCACTCGATACTTAACCCTACCACAACTAATATTGTTTCTTATATTCTGAGCGTGACAGACACAGACACAGTCAGACAGACACAAACATACATACATACACACACACACACACACACACACACACACACACACACACACACACACACACACACACACACACACACACACACACACACACACACGCACACACACACACACACACACACACCCGCGCGCACATACACAACAAACAAACACCTCCCCCCAGCCTGTGCAGTGTGCGTGCCCGCCACCCACCTTCCATACGTGTCAACTGTACCAAGATTTACCAACAATGTTTTGCCCGCAAAGACATGTATTATCTTGAGAGTTTTAAACACATAGCATGTATTAATGCTATAGTAATATTACTAAATGAACATTCCGTATATATGTATCGTGTTGTAAAACCAAATGTTTTTAAAAATTGGTTCCATCTACAGTACACACCGTAACGACACTTAATTTCGGTAACATGCATGAATGAACGGTTTCACTGTACAGAATACTTGTATGCCACGTCATTAAACTAAATACAGTGAAACAATCCATTCTATATCTATAAACAACATGCCAACTGCTGTCATGAAACTCTCATACGGAGTCATCACTGAACAACTGGTACATTTCCATATTTGTACAATATGGAAATATACCAATTATTCGTCGAGGTTTAGATGCACTTTGTGGTAATTATTTGATAATTAACAGATTGGTGATAATTAATTAAAAATACAACTCCATTCTTCGGGCATGTTGCATACAATAATCTCTCAAGTGCATATTTGCGTCAATAATAATAAAAAAAAAAGATCAATACTGTTTAAAAAAGGGATCGATCCATGATTTTGGGTGTTTCTCGAATTTGTCGGTGGGTTTAAAAATGTGATTGCGATATATGTAACGGTTACGACGGCTCCGTTATTGTGAAGGATGAGTCACGGGAATAGTAGTAAGGATTTGATGTGGATTCATTTGTTCAGAAACTAATCCGTTGCTATTCGCAAGGCCTATTTATGTTTTTGATTTAGGACATGATAAACATACACAACCAGAATATGTAATTGGTAAATATGCTAACGGGACACTAATACAAGACCAAATATAAAATTCTTACAACTATAAATGTATGAATTAATAATCAAATATGTATTTACATCTAATAACATGTACCTGCATACGTACACATTTACCAATCTACATTTATACCTATGTATACTTAATTACTGTACACATCTAATACACATGCATACACGCAGATGTACAGGCCAAGATTATCTATCGTGGCTAAAAACCTACCTGTTTTCTACTTTACGGGTACAACCAACAAGTAATCACGCGTGCGCTCACACAAACACACAAAACAAAAAAACAAAAAGAGTAAAATAACCATGAAGAAATTAACACTGCTGGTATTCATAGATTCCCATATTTTGAGAACTAATTTAAATCAATTGCAATTCTAACTATGAAACTGATAAATATTACATAAACAGTATATGAGTAATAAAGTGTAATATCGTTTTTGTCAAAACTGATAAAAATCTAGTTCTTTTTAGTCAAAGCAAAGATGCACTTGAAAGGTAGTGTTAATTTCTTGACTGCAACATGTTTAAATAGCAGGTTATATTCCACAATATTATCATCAACCACTTAATTATCAAAATAGCTTATTATTAACCTGTTGACAACCAAACAAACAAATCATCAAAGAATTTGTGTGATAAAAAATCACTTCTA
>BOPN01001371.1:222172-227172 GCA_017312705.2 Penaeus japonicus
CTGGTCCTTATTCTCTTTGTCTTCACTGCTTCTACTGCTATGCCTACTGGTACTGGGACTTCTGGACCTCCTCCTGCTGCTTCCACTTCTGCTCCTCCTCCTCCTGGGGCTGCTGGCGCAACTGGAGGCTCTCGAGGGTGGGGATCCTGAGCGTGACTTTGGTTCTTTGGGAGAGGTAGCACCTTCGCCTTTCATTTGTGATTCCGGTCTGAGTGGAAATGGAATGTGAATCTATTGGTATCAAAATGTTATGCAAGCAAAAAGCTGTAAAAAGGGTCTATTGGAATGCATAAAATCATTAATTATATCTCTCTATTCCTATTCATGATGATCACTTGTAGCTTAGACAAATAAATGATAATTATGAAGCATTTGCATCTTACTTGAGTTTGGCTACTATATCATATGCTTCCAACTGTAACTTATATATTCATGATACAACATATATCCAGAAATTAATGCACAAGTTCTAATCAGTATCTACTCAGATTTCTATTATATGGGCCATTATGTACTCTAAGCAACACTGACCACACACCTTGATTGTGGAGCAGGTGAGTCATGAGGCGTGTTGGTGAGAGATGGCACTTCACTGCTGGCTGGTGTTACTTGAGTAGAATCTCGATCAACACCCAATTTCTGCAGAAAATAATTACCATAAGTAAAATCCCACAAGTTTCTTTTCCAGTGCATGTATATCAACTAGAAGGCAAGATGTACATAAGAATATCATGATTGTTCACTCTGTTCATCCCCTTTTTGGAAAGGTTTCAAGTTAACTAACATTTAAAAAACAACAATAATAAACTGAATATGACATTATGTTGAAATATTTGTCATGATTACTACTAATGAATTTCCCATGAATTTAAGAACAAGATCCCATTTATATGAATTAACATTATATAAAAAAAGGACTATACTTCTTCTCACCAATTACGATGAAATAATCTTTTTATAATCGGTTATCTGATAATTCAGAATGTTCTCTTAGATTCTACCACAAAACCTACAATGTTTACATCAAAATTTATTACACTTCTAGTCATTATGGCTTAGATTATGAACAACATTGTTTTTTTAACATAAGTTGGCAGAATAAATAATTCTTACTTTATATAATTCTTCTCGCTGCTTTCTCATGCGCTCAATCTTCTGTTCCTCTTCCTCTTCATCTTCATCAAAGTCAATATCTCCTCCTTCTGATTCTGACGAAGATTCCCGGGCTTTACCAAATATCAGCTCTTTTTGTCGCTCCCTTTCCCGGTCAATCTCTCTTGTTCTACCATAGTCACCATCTTGCCTGTAGAATGTAAAGAACCATGACAGGATGAGATAATAACAATATGAGTGTCATTTTGATGGATCACAACAGTTCCATAAGGAAAAAAGAAAGAAATATGTAATATATCAATATAAATCAATCAATAAATAAATAACCAAACAAATACACATATTTTACTTTCTTGCAATAATGCAACAAAATGAAAATTAATTCTCACCTGCTTCTATCTCTGTCCCTCTCTCTATCCTTATAACTGTCATCTCTGCGTCGATCTCTATCTTTGTCTCTGCTGTCTGCTCTCTCTTTCAGCCTCTCTTCACGTAATCTCTCACGTTCTTTTCTTTCCTCCATCCTCTTCTCCCATTCTCTCTTCCTGCGTTCTTCCCTCTCTTTCCATTCTCTCTCCCTCTGCTCCCGTTCCTAGAAACAAAGGAAATAACAGAAATCGATAAAGTGAAAGAAAAGAAAAAAGAAGAAAAACATAGAGGACGAATCCATGAAGAGAGATAGAAGTTGCTTGTTCATCAATAACCAAATCATAGTTACCACCATAATCCTGAGCCTTAATGTACTCCAAGTTTTTGAAAAACAAAGAAACTAAATACCTTCTCTCGCATCTGCCTCTCCTTCTCTCTCCTCTCACGGCTCCTCTCGCGGCTGCGGTCCAGACGCTCCCGCTCCTCAGCTCTTGACCGGGACCTTTCATGGGACGAAGCTGACTTTTCCCGGTCCTTTGCAGAAATGGCATCTCTTCGTGAGCCAGACTCTTCCCTCCTCTCCTTGTCCCTTCGCTCCTTCTCCCTGCGAGACTTCTTATCCTTCTCTTCCACCTCGCCTCTGGACCTAATGATAATGATTTGGAAAGAAAAGAAAACTCATTTTAAGTGAAAACAGACACCTACTCATAATGAACACATGAAAAAAAGGAAAGAAAAATATTAATGAAAACAAAAGCCGCATAAGCAGATCCCAACAGCATACCTGAAACAGAATTAAAGCATTAAGAAAGCTTCCGAATTAAAGAATAAAAATTCAGCAAATGTTTTGTACCTCACTTCATTAATTACATTTCATTTTAAACATAATAACTTCTCTATCTGTCTATCTATATATGTAAATGTTTATATATACATGAATACTATCAAACTCTACTCTTGAATTAAAAAATCAATTAGAAACCATTCAAATTTTTAAGTGAAGTGTGGCACAATTTATATAGGCTTCCTCTTGTTTGAGCAAGAAACAACTCTCTAAAAGCTCAAAATACAAGAACCAATTTTCAATGATATTCAAAGCAACCTAACTATCATCTTGTAAGCTTCAGATTGCAATTTTTCTCATGTGTACGAGATACTGTCACTTATATAATACTTATTCTAAATGCAAACAATTGTATCCTCAATATCATCTAAGACTATCAGCACAAAAGATCTTATAAAACAAAATTAAAAATGTGACTGCTTTGTACCAATTTACATGGTGTTCTAGAATAAAAAGATATGTCTTTCTAAACTTTCAGTTCTTAATCTTGACAGACTACCATTTTTATTGCAATATCTATAAACTTCAGAGCTTATAATCAAGGATGTGGTTTGTACTACTCTCTTTCCCCTAAGCTATATTATAAGGACTACTATGATATCTAATAACTGAGATTTCAACCAGATCCATTTTTTTTTATTTGTGTAAATCCAAAACCACTCTGAATAAAAAGATCCATCAGTAAAAATGCAACATTTACAAACTGTAAAGTGTTATTGAGATATCCCAAAAATTATCACATTTTTAAGGTAAAAAATTACCATTCCACCAGTGGAAATGGGTTTAAGCTGTCAAATGTAAAACTATAAACAAAAGTATTCACAAAAGTCACATTGAATCAAACAAATGGTTTAAATTCAGCACTTCATAACCCTACAAAGAGCCTGATGGATTGTGGAATTCCATAAGGTTTAACCTCATGCACAACTGTCACATACAAAACAATATTCGCACCTGACTAAAACGATAAAAAAAAAAAGAAACAAGAAAAAAAAAGGGAAAGAAATATGCAAGACCTATCTCTAATACTGAACAGGGAAATGGACCTTCTCTGAAACTGGCAACAAATGAAGATAAAATTGCATCAGGGACTTTCTGCTCGCATTCACAGTAGCAATTCTAGATTTCATTATCAATTGTGATTTTCTTAAAAGCAACTCTTCATCTTGTAAATAATATAAAATAGCAACTTAAAACCTTTTCATAAAATACAAAAATAGAAAATTTATATAACTTATCATATGTATTCAGAATTTATTTTTCAATTCGTAATTACTTTTTGCATCATCTAAAATGGATGGCTAAAATTAGGAAAGAATATAAAACCAAGGAATTATGGATAAAATAGTATCATGAATTAACTATTACGAAGCCCTTTAACTTCAGGTAAATGCTACAAAGAAAGAACAAAAGAGCGAAGATGAAAAAGAAAACAAAGGAGAAAGAGGTGAGTGAGAGCATAGGAGACGGGGATTAAGTCAAAGCAAAACCATCACTTCAGATCATCAGTGAAACAATATTTGCATTTGTTATTTTTTGAATGGTACATCTACAGAGATGAAAAGCATAAGCAATGCACAGTTATTATCTCCATTACTAAATAACATCTTTAATTGAAACTGAGTGGGACACAGAAAACATTTAAAATACCTTTCATTTTCAACACAAGCAACATTACTACTATCGGAATTACTCTAAAATGGAGTGCATGTGAACAGGAAAATATCACTATCTGACGTAAATTCATAGTCATATTACCTATCAAGAAAGACTTCATCAAATATGCACTAAAATATAAATCTATAATTAGATTTATTCTAAAAAAAAAAACTATAGATGTAGCAGCCTTCCAAAGATAGATCTTGATTATTTTTGCATCTAAATGGTTGTTATCTATTTTGGGTGAACACAGACTTTGCTCCCCGCTGTAGATCAGAGTGGGTTTAGTGTTTGAAATTTAAGATGGTACAAATAATCAGACTCAATGCCCTAACACAATAAAGTGTTGTATATCTTGAATTGTACTGTTCAAAAGCGGTTTGTTTTCACAGGCATACTTGCAGCTTCAAACATTCATTTTATACTTGCAACAATCAACCCATTAATTACTTTTTTTTTAACAATCTTTCAAGTTTGGGCATACAAATTACACAAATTAGTGCGTTGCTCTGCACACATTATATGTCACACAAGTATCCATATATCATGGGACAAGCAGCTATTGTATTTAAATGTATATTGGTGATTAAATAAGATTTCAGATTCTCAAAATATATAATGTTCACTTCCAAAACTAGACTAAATAATAGCAACTGGGAATGTAGCAAAGGAATATTATGCCTGAGAAACTAACCATTAAAATGCCTCCCCTTGGTAAGATCGCTTTTGATTATGTTGGACAGTGAACGGTGTTGTTGAAAATGTTAACCTTTATATGTACACACCTTGATAAAACAAAAGATTGGTGTATTATGGTTATGTAGTATCATGAAGAACAAAGCTTATGATAATAAGAGTGAAAAAAATCAATCTGGAGATCCCCATTTCCATGTACTGTAAAAGAACTAAAAGGCTGTGTAAACGTGGCTGCAAGAATACCTAATTATGTTTTTTTGAACCTAATTTCTGATTTAAAGTTGTTTACCCAATTATATATCCAAAACTACCAGTGGAA
>BOPN01001371.1:234672-257172 GCA_017312705.2 Penaeus japonicus
TTTGGGCCTGGACTCCTTTTCCCTACGTTTCTCCTTCTTCTTGGACTGGCCATCGTCTGAATCTTCAATCGTCACAATGTCACATTCTGGTTTTTCTATTACTGCTGGTGCTTGCTTTGTCTCCTCCTCTTCTTCCACATCGCTCATATAAGCTCCTAAGCAAGCCTGTAATGCTGCCTATTTAAAAAGAAGAAAAAGAAGAAAGAAAAACATGCTTGAGTTAGTCATGGAGAAGTCACACATTTACTTATGATAACCATATAAAATTCTAATCCTCATTAACCCATTTGCACCAGGGCTTATCTCTGCCTAATGCTGTTCATGAACAATCCGACTTATTGGAGCACTAAGCAAATATCAAATATCATGTGATGACTCCACTTCATTTAGGAATGCAACTTTCTTATAAACATACCTATAAAACTCTTAGAAAAAAATCAAAATGATTAAGACTAACCCATGTTGCTAAAAAGAACCAGACTTTAAAAATAATGAATACCAAAGCTGGTAATAGATACTAGGAGTATTTAATCAAAGCTCTCAAATTACTATAACCCGTTGGTTAAAGGGTATACCTTTGTTGATTTTGGCCAAAAGATGGGCACTAATGTTACCTGTGGGGCACTACACAGGTTTTATTTCAGAGGCAGGGAGCAGCACACAACATATCAAAGCCTTTTGTGATCTTTTTCATTCATTCTTTATGATAGTAATCCCATATAGGCTCAATATTTTCTTAAAACTCACTCTGAAGGAAGTATTACAGTTTTATGGGAGGAAAATAAACTTTATATATTTTTTAGAGACTTTACGTTCTTAAACAAAGATGAACGAAATAACCATTCCAAATAAAAAAACATGGAGATGGCGAAGAGGAAGACGACAAGTGCTTACTGCTGCGAAAGCCACAGCACAAACCAACCATATTGGCATGGGTATATTGCAGCCATTGCTCATGGTCTAGTTCATCTTCCTCTTCTCATTTTGCCTACACATCCAACACTGCCAATACTTTAACGCCGGAGATTGGCATCCTGCTACGTGGCCCTCTCTGATGCTAGGGCTTGGTAGAGGTTGTGGAGGTGTGTCCTTCATGGATTTCTTTCCTGCTAGTACTAGGAGAGAGTGGTGCCATCATAGGTTTGTGATATCAACCCATAAAAGAGAAGTGTACTAAATTTAGGCGCGCACAATTTGTACCAATATTCCACAGGAAGCCAGGAAACTGCAATATTTTCAGGTATCATGTAGATTTTTACTTGTAGATTTCAAATGTTCAGCTCATTTTTCTGTGCACATTAAACTAGAGTAAATAGAAGTGATTGTTTAATGCATTTCTGTACCATATTGTAGGACGTCACATGTCCAACTAAGCCTATTTGGGGGGAATATTACAGTAATTATAATATTGACAATGATTATTTCCATCTTGAGTCACTAATCTGAATCATTACTCTTAGTGTGATTATAAAAAACAAAAATAGAAAACTCTCTAAAAATAAGAAATAGAGATTTACCCACATTCCTGTTACCCAGCCCTCTGTGAAATGTCTTAATGTTGACAAGTTTATGTCAAGATTGAAATGAACTCCCACAGTTACACAGCAAAATGACATTCATACCTTCTGCTTCATGAGCTCTTCTAAGTTCAGGTCCTCATCGATATGAAGGAAATCCGAAGAATCCAAACAAAATTCTTCGGCTTTTCTTGACGCCTCTCTCGAGTTATCTTCACTTGCTTGTACTACATCTTCTTCACTGCTAGAAACAGTTACTGGCTGCAAGATCAAAAGAGAATGAAGTGATACCCATCAGATTAAAAAAGAAAAGAAAAATTGCCTTTCCTAATATTGGCAGTAATAATACAAAAATAAGGTACTTTTATAAAAAAGAAAAAGAAAAGAAAAATACTAACTTCCTCTTTGCTTCCATTGTGATTATTGACTACAATCTTCATAGACTCTACAATGCCATTCCCAGCTGAGGCTCTCAGAATTTCTACATCTCTTCCTCTGGCTCGTGGTTGAGTTCCGGAGTTGTTCACCGCTTCCAGACCAGACTCCAGGAGTTCATCCACCAGCTGTAGATCACTTCCATCTTCAGAGGCAGAACTTTCACTGTCAGAGTCCTTGTGTCTGTGTTTGGAGCGATGTTTTTTGTGCTTCCTGCAAAGAGCAATGATTTGAACTTATATTAATCATTGGAAATTATAGGTACAGTAATTTGGTATCAATAAAAAAATGAAAGCATGTCTGGAAAAAATCATAGAAAATATATATACAGCATTCACTAATGATACTCATCATATATCAAGTTCTTGACAAGGATCAACTTTATTTCTTTATGGCAAAACAATTATTAACCCAAATCCTCCAGATGGCATGCAGTGAAGATGGCACCTTCCTGGCCCAAATTCCGGTCGTCACGTAAGGTGACAGCACCTTGATGCTGGGCGTCATAAGATAAGATAAGACCCCGGCATGAGTTAAGGCCTACACAGTAGCCTCCCAGAAATGCATCGCGCACCAATTATCAACAACCCAGAGCATTTGGGTTAAACATAAAATATGTACAAGTAATGCAAATACTTCTACAAAGCAGGGTAAACTCTATAATAAAGTAACACTGGATAAGTGGATAATATAACAACCTCTGCTAAAATGAGCATTTTTTTCTTGAGAGTCTTACATATCAGCAACCTATCTTGAAATGAGTACATAAAAAGAAACTCATCAAATCTAATGAGGTATTCAGAAGGTAGGTTTCCTTTGGATATTGTAAGAAGACTCCACTTACTGCTGTCAGAACTGCCAAAACCAACAAAAATCAAGCAAAGAAAATATCATACTATAAGATAAATAAAAATGACCTACTGTTAAATACTTTTCTTGACTTTTACCCTTACCTTTCTTTTCTGGATGATGACTTATGCCTATGTTTATGCTTGTGTGAATGTCTCTTATGCTTCTTCCTGTGCTTGTGTTTACGTTCTTTTGATCTTGATCTTGCAGGCTCCTGACCTCCTGCCTTCACCTCCACTTCCACCTCCTCATCTGACATACTTGATAGACTTGGGTCATCAGAACTGTGGATAAAAACAACAATATATTGATAAAGACCTTAAACAATCTTATCCTATCTTAGAGATGTAAAATGGAAAAGTACAACAAACCTAATTAGGCAAATACAATAAATAATATGTGATATGATGGAGTTTATATACCATGTCAGTGAGAAACAGTCTCCCCCTTCCTAATAATGAATATAATTCATATATTTCCTGAATTCTGTATATCACTCTGCAATATTTCGGTAAGTGGACTGCCTTTGCTTCCCTGATAAAGCGTTTCTTTATCTACATTCCCAGAGAATGTACAGCCACAGTCAAAAGCTGTGTATCATGCTTTAGTAAACTTAGGGTTCAATGAGACAAACTAAGTAAAGAAATCAATGAAGCTACAACATAACATTTCACTAATATCAAAATGTACTTAAATTCCCATGTTGCTTAGCCATTTAATCCTCAATATACATGCATTATTTTCTTGCCACATTTGAACAAGAAGTGCACCATAGATTGTTCTTATTGTCAATTGCTTCCCGAGAGTACCAGGCTAATTAATCTCAACAACTGTCTCACTCATTGTGGTCCAAGCTAAGTGCAACCACATACTCCAATAACTTACAATGCCCTAATGTACATGCTAAAAGGCTTCAGTGAAATTTTGTCTCTACTACTAATAATGGTCATACAATCTCAGTATACTCTTGTAGGTATCCCTGAATGTATCTTGTCAAAATGTATACAGTGGACATTTGCTGGGCTTTGCTTGATACTGCCACTATTGGATATAATATGTTTTTTTTTAATGATGTTATTCATTTTTTTATGTTGAATTTACAATGGATATGTTAAAAGATCATAAGCATCATAACTTCATCCATTTATTATTCTATGTACTGTTTATCTTGTACTGCATAGCTGTCAGAAACTGAAATTTTATACTATTTCAGTTCAAACTAACATACATACACACATACATACATAACTACATAATATAAATAAAAACATAAATTATATTTATATAATATATTTTATATATATATATATATATATATATATATATATATATATATATATGTATATGTATATGTGTATATATATATATATATATATATATATATATATATATATATATATATATATATATATGTATATGTATATGTATATGTATATGTATATGTATATGTATATGTATATGTATATGTATATGTATATGTATATGTATATGTATATGTATATGTATATATGTATATATGTATATATGTATATATGTGTATATGTATATATGTATATATGTATATATGTATATATATATATATATATATATATATATATATATATATATATATATATAAATATGTATGTATGTATGTATGTATGTATGTATGTATGTATGTATGTATGTATGTATGTATGTATGTATGTATGTATGTATGTATGTATGTGTATGTGTGTGTGTGTGTGTGTGTGTGTGTGTGTAAGTGTGTGTGTATGTAATCTTTTAGTTTGTTTTGTTTGTCTAGTTGTATTGGGTACATGTTTACAAGATAGAAGTCCTGTTGAAACCTGCTGTGACCTATGATGGATGGCCTACAGTCTGAAGTTCAAAGTGTCAAGTGACTGCCGAGGCATCCACACCGTTTTCTCCGGAAAAGGCCAATAAACCTCTGCCAAATAAATTCTGGCACGATAAAGCTTGGACTGGTTCCTCATTCCAAGACAAATTATTATGGAGGTCTGCAAGTTCTTTCTAGCAAGAATATGTATGGTGTGTGATTGTTGGCCTTTTCTGGATCACTGACGAGTGCAAAACCAAAGGTGATCTTGCGGGTCTCCTAAACATTACTGGGAAATTTTAATTATATGACAAATCCAATAAGCATTGACCTTGTACATTCTGGTAGGATAGTGTATGGACTGATTGCTTAAAACTGATAGCATATCACAATCATTAACGTCTCCTTCAATAAAATGTCTTTCTACTGTGTTCATACAAAAACTGTTGCACTCGAATTTGAACCGACACAAGATGTGAAAACTATCCTTATAAATGGTCTGATGATGCAAGGCCACTTCTAATCGATAACAGTCCACATGTATACGGAGTGTTTGTATATTGTTGTTGCCAATAGAAAACTTTTTCCAAATAAAAGACAAACAGTTAAAATGTAAACACCTCAGTCTAATGGTCATTACCGTCACTGGAAAGTCGTAACATTCAGTGCTATTTTCATAAATCAAATGACTTACTTATCTTCAATCTATCAGAAAAATGTTGCAATTTAAAAGTGTCTCCCATTTCACTGATCTACTGACACTAAGTATTGTTTGCCATGAAGGTCGGTTATCATCTAATAATAAGTATTAATTTACCATGTGTAGTAATAATGCTGTAGGTGAGTTGGCATCATCATTAAAATAATACACAAACAGCAGGGCCTAAACATATCTGAAAACATGCTAAACCTACAGTTGGATTTTCCCATGATAAATAATGATGGACACTGAATTCTGAAAAGCACACTTGCCACATTTTGCAAAGTGCTGGTAAGCAGTAGATAATCTTACTACAACAGACTTATTTCAAAATTGGAACAAAACTGCAACACAAATTTCCCATACCAATATTGCTGGCAAATATGAAGCAATTTGCACTTGCACACCAAATACACTCACTAACTTATCACAAAATGAAGCAAAACTAACAGTCAAATGAGAACAAATCAAGTGCTGCACATTATACAATAGTTCATCAATATATTCAAGATAAATGAACAATTCTGAAACTAGCTCTTAGGTTTCTGGCCATTCCCCAAACTACAAAATCAATATCTAAAAAATCCAACTTCATTTGACTCTAAATAAATACAGAAAAAACAACGTCTAATTGGAAATTACAGAAATTCAGCAAATTTTTCCTTTTCTAGGATTTACAAGTGACTTCATTCTCCCCTTTCCCCAAGACCTCATTGTTTCACCCTTATTTCCACACTAATACCCAAATTAACCCCTTATTCAAACACACCAGCACCTATTCCGCCTCTTTAGCGATAAGAGAATTCGACAATACCCTCATTATGGGATTTTAAAAGATGTTTTATGAGAAGACTTACTTCATGATGACGCCACGAGAGGCCAAGGAACGTCGAGCGCTTACGAACCGATGCTGAGGAGACACGAGGAAAGGTGGATCCACGAGAGCCATTTTTAAAGCTCTAATTTACTGGAATTTAAACTTTGTAACAATTTTTTTTATTCTGTTTTGGATACATAATTTTCAAATAACGCACGTTATATGAAAAGGCAAGAAGATGCACATCATTGATGAGATAATTGTTCCAGAAAAGGTTTGCGTTACAATTTGAAAACAGAATGTATGAAAGACTCCAGGAAAAGTCGTTTCTGAGACGACTTCTATCGATATCAGGAAATGCCAAGGATGTTCCTGTGTCATATTTATGCAGCGAAATACGCACAAATCTGTTCCTGATTGAATGAAGAGAAAACGTTTCCTTCGACTGAGATTTAAATTTCGTTTACTTAACGTTCAGTCTTTGAGCTAATAATTTTGTTTTCATGCGTATTGCTCTTCGTTGAGCGAAAAAATCATAGTACTAAAAGGGGTTAAATTTAATCATTATAATGTTAAAAGGAGGTACTTCTAAACACAATAATAATTGCAAGCTAATTATATACAGTAACTCACGCCATCTCGCTCCATTATGACACCATTTATTTCAATCTAAATGTCACGTTAGTAATCGAGTTCATTAAAAGGTAGTCATGCAGGTCACATAATTCGCATCTTAGTAGGGCAAAGGTGTGCACAACTATAGTTTCATACAGTCGTCCCGGATGCATGTAAAAAATAGCACACAATGCATCATTTGGTGAACTTATCCCCATCTATTTTAGTATGACTGATGCTAAAAATTCACTCATTGTTGCACGCCGGTACCGAGGAGTCCAGAAACTTATTTTGGCAGCTAACTTTACCTCTCGATCGGTTACCACGATGACGCGACTTGTTCCTTGGAGAGTTATTTCTAATCCTGTTACTTCATGTTTATTCTACTTTAGCCTTATCATATCCAATTTTACATATCACGGCATTTATTCCAGGGATGATTTTATTGACGAATAAAAAAAAATCGGAAGCTAGTTATCTAGTCTTGCTATCGACTGTAGATGGTAACAATTTCATATAGCTGTAATAAGACATAGCCGGTTTCATTTTACACGCACATACTCACACATACACACACACGCGCGCGCGCGCGCACGTGACCACTCACACACATATTTCATGATGACAAACACACACACACACATATATATATATATATATATATATATATATATATATATATATATATATATATATATATAAATAGATAGATAGGTAGATAGATAGATGGATATATTGGTAGACAGACAGATGGATAGATGGTTAGGTAGATATTTAGAAGTTGCTGCACATGAATGTAAATAAACACCTAAATACTCTTCAATTCGATATATTGTACTCGTTAGACTTGTGTCTTGTATGTATGGCATCGCCATGGTAAACTACGAATTATCCACAGCATTTGTATGGTTCTAATGACGTCATCACCAGGAAGAGACAGGGAGAGATAAGCGGAGATAAAGATGAATATATATATATATATATAAGAGATAATGCTTTTGTGCACACACACACGAATATATATATATATATATATATATATATATATATATATATATATATATATATACATATATATATATATATATATATATATATATATATATATATAAGTACATATACATATATGTATATATATGTATATATATATATATATATATATATATATATAGTACATATATATATATATATATATATGTATATATATATATATATTTATTTATTTATATTTATATATATACATATACATATACATATATGTACATATATATCATATATGTATACATATACATATATGTACATATATATTATATATGTATATATATGTATATATATATATAGTATATATATGTCTATAGATATATATATCTATATATATATATATATACATACATACATACATATATATATATATATATATATATATATATATATATATATACATATACATATATACATATGTACACACACACACACACACACACACACACACACACACACACACACACATATATATATATATATATATATATATATATATATATATATACATATATATATATATTCATCATACCTACACTCAATAGTATATAATCACGATCACGAGCAAAGAAAGAACGACTACATGAAAGTGGAAAAGCACAATCCTCTTTGGGACTGCAATATCATAAACAGAAATAAGATTCCATTTCTCGAATCCATTTATCTCCATTATTAATATTTGATTTGCCTGCAAAAAGTGAGAAGGGGAAGGAGGGAGGGGGGGGGGGGTAGAGGATTGTGAGCGAGGAGGAGGGGGGGGGAAAGGGAAAGGGAGTGAGTTGGAAGGAGAAAATGTGTGTGTGTGTGTGTGTGAGAGAGAGAGAGAGAGAGAGAGAGAGAGAGAGAGAGAGAGAGAGAGAGAGAGAGAGAGAGAGAGAGAGAGAGAGAGAGAGAGAGAGAGAGAGAGAGAGAGAGAGAGAGAGAGAGAGAGAGAGAGAGAGAGAGAGAGAGAGAGAGAGAGAGAGAGAGAGAGAGAGAGAGAGAGAGAGAGAGAGAGAGAGAGAGCCGGGGTAGGAGTGTACAGAAACAGTTAAAAAAGTTAATACAGAAAAAAAGTAAGTAGGAGTATGTCTCTCCGTTGGGTGAGAGCAAGGGATGTTCATCAGAAAAAGAGATCTCAGTGTGAGATTTGAATTACAGTTGTTTATGATGAATAATAAAAAAAAACAAAAAAAAACGAAGAGAGTAAGCGTGAACCAGAAACAAAATGGACATATGAAGCGTTTAATTTTTAATAAGAGGGATACAAAGACAGAATAAGAAACTACAAAATCCAACCAAAATACCGTCGCATTTTCTGTCTGGTAGGCGCGTCTCTTGGGATGGAATTTTTAAAGGGAGACAATGCATCGTCAGTCATGCGAGCCATCTCGGGAGACTTTTGTTAATGGAGTCTCTGGTGGCTTGGATCTGGTTCCGTTGATAATAAGAAATAGACAAAATAATGATTCTCATTGATTCTCATTCCCTAAAAGCACCTTATGGATCTAAGATTGATTCCCGTTCATCTGTTGAAACTGGTATCTTCCACCAGAGGTTTAAGAAATATTACGATGATAGAGCTTCTTGCAGACAACTGTATGTGTTGCAAAGCTAGTCAAAGACCGGGAAACGCTTTATGCAGATATTCAAGATGAAGGGAATTTTCACGACACCCCCTCGTACAGAGCGACTACCGCGATCACTATCAGGGGTAACTCCGGTAGCCTTTTGACCCATCACTGCTCCTAAATCCAATATGGAAGCGCAAACACTCCTAAGTCTTCTCCGATCGTCATGTGACTCAGACCTACGTGTATCGCGGTCTTAGAATAAGTCGTAATACACGAAAAAGTAAATAACACATTTTAACGAGGCATGATTGACCAACTTGAGGGCCAATTCTAACATCATTCAAAACTATGCTTGAGTGTCAAGGGATCATCATAACTACTGGACTTGTGGCGACGGAAGCCCTACGACACAGCCACTAATGCCGGGCTGTATGTGTGGAACCACATCAAGAGTCACTGCAAGTAAAGGTTTACTGCCAGACACTACACGGTCTTCGGCACGGAGAGTCCCGACTGGTTATTAAAGCAAGTGTCTGTCTGTCTGTTTGTCTCCGATTTCAAGACAATATTAAAGTCGTCAAGATGCTTATCGCGAAGTAATCTCAGTGCTCCCGTGCCAGACGAGGGTTCGCGTTGAAATGACTCACGGTGCGTCAAGTGAATCATGAACCCAAACGGCATGACTCGAAGGGTTAGTTATAGACCCAGATGAACACAATGGTGACGTAAACTAGGACTGTATATACTTAATGTCAGATTATTCTCTCTTCGCTCAATGTCCAAACACAAAGGATTTAATCAAATAATCAACAATAGAAGGCAAGATGAGTTGGTAAGTATAAAAGTAATGTCTTAGTGTGGAACAGAGTAATTACACAATATAACTTACTTGATAACCATAAGATTTGATACTGTATTTTGTTACACGAACCCTCACCGCGAGAATAGACCCAGGGACATGTAACAAAATATAATGTTTTTAACACCTGTAATGATTTTTAAAAATGAATCCATACTCTGCTATTTTCGATTCAAGCTATCTTTGAGAATATCATAAAGCAATTTTTTAGACAATTTTTGCGTAATTTATATTAATTCATTCATTAAGTGCTATATTTTTCAATAAGTATGCTCTCATGATACAAACTGAATACAAAGTTATTATGATTTCCCTTTTTGTTATCAATAAAGACAAAAATGCTAACATTAATAACAATAGGAACAAACAAAAACCTCAGCAATAACATTTGAAATTACGATGATAATAACGATTGTCATAATAATGATAATAAGGATAATGGTAATAATACTAATGATAATAGTAATAATGATAAAAATCTTATCAATAAGAGCCATAGCAATAATAGTGATCATGATGATAACGTTCATAATACTAATGATAATAGTAATAATATGATAATCTTGATGATAATAGCCATAGTGATATTAGTAATCATGATGATAATTATGATAATGATAATAGTAATGATAATGCTAATAATGATAATAGTAGTAACGGTAATAATAATAGTAGTAGCAATGATAATAATGGTGATAATGATAATGGTGATGGTAATGATGATAATAACGATGAAAATAATACTAGTGATAGTATAATAATATTGTTAATACTGATTATGATAATAATAATGATAATACTAATGATGCTAATCATAACACTAATAATGCTTATGCTAACCATGCTAATAATGATGATAATAATGGCAACAATAATAACAATAATATGATCATGAAAGCAGTTACAGTGACAATGATGAAGACAATAATGACTGACAAATAATAATGATAGCGATAGTAAAATAATAATAATAATAACGATAACCGTAACCACATCATCATTTTAAACAATAATACTGTCAGTAATGGCAAGAGATTGATCCAGAATTGATATATTATTGGAAATGATAACAATAAAATTCAAATGAATTTTAACGTTAAAGTAATGCCTTTGCTAATGACAGTAATGATAATCATAATACCTATGATTATTACCACCACTCTTCTTCCTATATCATTAACCAAGATAATTTTCATCCTCATTACTGGCATTACTGGCTCGTGTTGGTACCTGTTAGGACAACAGTAATAACAGTAAACAAATCCTTTATTGATATTTGCGTCGAATCTCCCAACAAATAAATCTAAAACTCTCTACAGCTCTACAGCTCAGACAGAAGAGCAGAATGACTTACCACATGTGTTCACAGCTGTTAGAATTAGCTCTGCCTGCGAGGTAACGACTTGTTATGGTGTGTTTTTCATCGTGTTAGTATTTAACTAACTCAAAAATGCTCTTCAGTATCTGTGGTCCTGATTTTGCGTATTTCATTAGATGGATAATTCTATTTTTTCTCATTGATGGAAGACTAGACGTGAGCAAATCATGCACAGATCCGGAAAAGATAAAACACATCAAATACACCTTGTAGAAGGTTTATGTTCGTAGGTCAAACACAGCTGGAAGTAACACTTGTGAAAAACCTCATCTAATAATTAGAAGTATTTACTTTTTTTTTCTAACTCGAATTAGGTTTCTTGAAAGGAACCCTTCTCTCTACACACAAACTCTTAGAAACAGGTGTATACTAACTTGCTAAGATAAATTAGAAAATGAATAATATAGGTGAGACTAATATTTATAATGATGTACAGCTTTCACCATCATCTTTATCATCATCGAAACAGCTTATTGTAAAAAAGAGAGAGAAAAAACAATACTGAAGATAATCGAAACGAATAATATAAAAAATTATAATATTTATGAAAGCGATAATGATATTTGTGCTGACAACGAGATAATAGTGAGAATAGCAGTAAGAAAAGTCACAATAGTAATGATGATAATGATACTACTAGTACTATCTAGTATTGGCAGAAATGATAGAATAAAAAAAATCATAATGATGATTATGATTATAATGTTGATGATAAAGATAATAATAATGAATTATAATGAATAATGATAATGTCAATGATAATGATAATATAATAACAATATTAATGATGATAATGATAATAATAATGATAATTATAATGGTAATGATAATGATAGCAATAACACCAATGATATTGATAATACAAAAATAAGGACAATAATATTAATAATATTGATGATAGTAATAAAAACAATGATAATAATAGTAGGAATAATACCAATGATGATAATATCAATGATGATAATGATAATAATGATTGAGATTGTAGTAATGATAATGACAACTATAATGATTGTGATGATGATAATGATAACAATACTGATGATTAAAATAATGATAACATTAATGAGGATGATAATTATAAAAAGTAATGCTAATGATCGCGATCATAATAAGACAATGATGATAACAATAGTGATCATTATAATAAGAAAAATAATAATGAGAAGAAAATGACAATGATACTAATGATGTTAATGATAATGATAGTAGTAATGATAATGATGATAACAAAAACAATGATGATAATAATGATAATAATAGCTATGAAAACTAATTTGATTATAGTAATAGCGAGGATAATGAAAAAGATTATGAAAATGATGATGATAAAGATAATAAGAATAACAAAACCAATATTGGTATAATAATAATGATGATAATTACGATTACAATGATTATGATGTTAATAATAATGTAATAATAATGATAATAATAATAAAAATTATAAAGATGATAATGACAAGAATTACAATAGTGATAATGATAATAATGATGATAATGATAAGGACGCTGATAATAATGATGACTGAGAGTAACGATGATCAAAATTTGATTACTATATAATAGTAATAACAATGATGATAATAATGATAATAAAATGATGATAAAGATGATAATAAAAATGATGATAATGATATAATTGTAAATAATAATAACGAAAACAGTCACCATAGGGTTAATGATGATAATAATGATAGTGATGAAAACTAAATATATCATAATGATAATGATAATAAAAATTATAACAATTATGATATTGACAATAACAATAATACTAAAGAGGAGGAATATGATGATGATAGTAATAATAATAACGATGATAATAAAAATTATAATCATAAAATTCAACAATGATAACAATATAAAGAAGAATATAAAAAAAAAAATAATGATGATGACACTACAGGTCTACATTCCTTTATCCGAAATTCTGAAAATCGATTTTTTTTTCGTGATATGTGTATGGCCGGCACCTTTGAGCGCTGTGAAATACCCCGGTGACTAGACCGGTTGAAAATGTCCAAAAGAACTGCAGATATCGCTATGGCTAATAGTAGTCTTAATTTATCCTAATTAGTGTGAATATTCATACGTTTTTGCTGTCTATGTTTGATTATGGGGTACTGCCCTAGACTGGGGGTGCCACCTTCATTCTGAAAACCGAAAAATTCTTAACTCGGATAAGGGAATATGGACTTGTAGTGCTGCTATTACTACTACTACTACTACTACTATCAATAGCAACAATAACGACAAAAATGATGATAACAATGGTAGTACTCATAGAGAATAGCAGTGATATCAACAATACTGATAATGAGGGTAATGACAATATTATTTTTGTTACTGTTCCGATTATCACTATCATCAATATCATTACAATTGTTATTATAAAAATCAATATATATGTATATAATTTTGCTACTGCCAATAGCAATGCTATTCTTGTTATTGTTATTATTACTAATAACATTATCATTGTTATTGTTATCACTAATGCCTTACTACTGTTATTAACGGTAATATCGGTATTTTATTTCATCCATTAATATTTGTTTATCAAATATTCTTGTCCTATTTATCTCTTTCAGTGTTGCTATTTTTATAAAGTATAGCAATATTACAGTGTTACTATAACATTTTTGTTTTTGTTTATCGTAATATCACTATCATTATCATCTTATAATTATCATTACCAGAATCATTATCATTTCCATTGTTATTATCATTATTATTATCATTATCATTATTGACACAATTTTTATTATCGTCATTAACATTATTACACCATCATTGTCATCACCTTTATTGCCAATTTATGTTATAACGCTATCAATTATCACCATTATTACTAGCATCACAATTATCTTTATTATAATCATTACCACAATCATTAACATTAGTACCAGCCATTACTATTATTGTCCTCTCCGCTCTTGCCTTCATTTCCGTTCGCTTGCCCCCCCCCCCTCCCCTGCCCTTCTTGTTGCTTCCCCCTTACCTTCTTATATACCCGCTTCTCCCCTTCCTCTTCAGACCAGAAGTTGATATCCAGAGAATGATGTCTCTTTTTCTAATAAGTCTATTTTGTGTAAAGTGTTTTTTTTTCTGCCATATTAGTGTTGTCATTATTATGGCTATTTTGATCATAATCATTGTTATATTATTATGATTATTTTTGTTATCACCATGTTCACCGTTATAACTATCATTATTATTATGATTTATGTTAGCATTACTATCTATATTATCACTCTTGCTTTTATCATCAAAATTATTATTATAACTTTCCTTTTCATTACTAAGTGAATTATGATCATCATAATATTATTATTATTATCATTATGATCTTATCGTCGTTAGTAAGACTAATATCACCGTTAGCCTACTATGAATATTGCAATAACCCTTATTAGTTTTGTCATTATCGTTTCGTCTGCATTACCATTATCATTATTGTCAATATCAATGATATGATTATGATATTCAATACCCAGGTAGTCAGGGCTCTGTCTTAAAATTCGCCATATATACATTTATTTATATTTAGTGTTTCCTTTTGTGAGGTTACCTGTTCGTAGTGACAGAATGGTGGCACTACTTTTTCAACTGCACTAATAATTCTGTTGGATTTTATGAAAATAAGAATACTGTGAGTGTGTTTATTGGTAAAAACGATGACTAAGAAGCACCATCGGTAACTTCTTGCGTTACCGTTATGTAATTCTAAAACTACGGTCACGCGGGCATATATAAGACAAAAAAATTGTCACCATTGAAGGCAGTTTGTTGAGCGTATCACGGGCGGTTGGTCACAAGCCGCGGCAGAACTGCGGAAGAATCAGCTGTTTTGCGCTCCGTTGTCAAGACAATCATGCAGATTAGGCAAGCTTAGGTAGTTACAGTGTTGCATCTTTAAACATGGTTGACGGTTGTCCAGGCTATTGAATCCGGGAAAAGGTTACTCATTCGGTTTTGGTTAGTTAGGAGGGAAAGGAAGAGTCATTGAGCTTGGGAAATTCCTTTTGCAGATGAACACAAACGCTTGTGTTGCATTCTTTTCAAAAGTTTTCTGTTAAAATCCTCGTGCTTGTAGTCTCAAATGCATGGGAATTCCCTCACTTTCTCCATTATAGCAGCCCGCAAAACTTCTCAAATATGGCGCCTTCTTGTTAACAATTATGATTTCACGACTACATCAAAATAATTTGTTGTATCATCAGTAACTTTTATTTCCAAGAAGATTTTCATACAATAAAACTATACACACATAATCTATGATGATAAAAAAAAAAATCAACTTGTACTATAGTCTCTCATACGTTCATTTCTCGTCACAGCATCCGAGCGATAATTTCCGCGTGCGACTAGACACCAGAAATAAAGGATTTTGCCCACGGAAACAGCCCTTGTTGTCATTGCTGGCAATTTTGTTCCCAGATAAGTGCCCGTGTGCCCAGCTATGTGGTTATGGTGCCCGGGTATTGTTGTGTGGATTAGAGGCGTTACTTTTATTCTTACTGATATAACATTAGTATTATCTCTTACTATTATTGATACCAATGATAACGGTTAAAGTATAAATTATGATAAGAATAGTATTAATAATTTAATTGATATCATTACCACCAGCACCATCATCTCTATATATCGTTATCGCCATTACACTTATCTCTAAAACAGCTCTTGTCATTTTAGAAAAGCAAATTTTACCAAAATTTAGAAACGGCAATATTATATTGATGGAACACATCTATCAACTGCACTTCATATGTAATCTTGGCTGAATAAAAAAGTGCATAAAACTGCACCCACACAAACACACAAAACCATACACAATATGAATATACACAATCATATAAACATCACACACACACACACACACACACACAGAGTAACAACATCCGACCATAACATTCCAGCAATATGCCCGATCAAAGAGATATGATAAGAAACTCCTATCGAGTTCTAAACAAGGATATTCCAACGGCAAATGGATAGCAAGGTGCAGAACATCACCCAAAGTTGTTGTTTTTTATGCAGGAAAGTCAACGGAATTGTTTGAGTGGGTTAAACTGTCTAAGTTATCTCAATAGTTATCTTGATAATGTCAAAATTAGGGCAATTCATGGCCCCGTGCCTTATAGTGGCATATACAATAAATATACGTACACACACGCACACACATACACACACACACACACACACACACACACACACACACACACACACATATATGTATATACATATATATATATATATATATATATATATATATATATATATATATATATATATATATATATATATATATATATATGCCTGTGTACATGCTATATGTACATATACATATGTTTATACGTTGAATTTATTATCTACAATGATATCTGTAAAATGCAATAAATAAGAAAAAAAAATATATATATGCATAAATTACAGTATTTTTACTGATTTTATTATACATCTTTCTGGAATAACAACCGTTATGAATATGCACTATGTGATGATGTATTTTTTCCACTATATTCTTTAAATCTATATATGTTATATTAGCAGTGTTATGAAATATTATTGATGATAAAAACGATAGAAATAAAGGATATTATAATAATAAAAATGATAATATTAACGGTGATAATAAAGATAACGGCAATAATTATAATAATGATAATAGTAATAATACTGATTATAATGATAATGATAATAATGATAATAGTAATAATACTGATTATAATGATAATGATAATAATGATAATAGTAATAATACTGATTATAATGATAATGATAATAATGATAATAGTAGTAATACTGATTATAATGATAATGATAATAATGATAATGGTAATAATTGTAATGAAAATAATGAAAACGATGAAAATAATAATAATTGTAATGAAAATAATGACAACAATAATAATAATGATAATAATGATGATCACATTAATGATATGGTACTGCGTTGAACAATAAACATTAACATTATCCTTATAATTCCAATCGTAACCATTCAAATCTTGTCACCATTATTCTGTCATTATTATGTCACCATTACCACCGACAGTAACAGAATCTGCCTCACTCTGAAATCCTTACGACATCAAAGACGGTCTTGTGATAATCTCAAGACGCCATTATATAAAAGCCTTCACGCTAGAAGAAATCGTCGCCTTCTTGTTGCTTCGCCGCGAGTTAGTCTCTGTATCCTTACGTAATCTCTTGTATTTTTCCCGTACTTTCCCCCGAGTTACGCGACGCATCTCCTTTTTTTTTTTTGTTCTCTATTTCAGAGCTTCGTAAATCCATACAATCGGTCGGTAGTCATCTCTTTTGATTGGACGGCAGGTTTCTAAGGACAGCCGTAAGACCCTGGGAAGACACTTCTAGTCTTTCGTCACTCAAGAAGCCTTTGTTTCTAGAGTGACCTCGAACACGTCTGTACATTTTGCGCCTGACCTTTCGCAAAATGCGCATACTCGGTTTGAAAATGTTATTGGTCTTTGAGTTCTCGTGATGATGGGTATTATTGTTGTTTTGTGATGTAGAGATCATCTGTGAAATTAGGTTGTTATATACTTATTCCCTTTCTCTCTCTCTCTCTCCTGTCTAACTTTCCCTCTCTCTCTTTCTCTTCTCTCTCTCTCTCATCTATTTTTTATCGCTAGGCAAAATTACCTCTCCTCTCTCTCTCTCTATCTCTCTCTCTCTCTCTCTCTCCCTCTCTCTCTCTCCCCCCCCCCTCTCTCATCTATTTTTATCTCTAGGCAAAATTACGTTATTTCTTCAAAACCACACAGCGTTCATAAAGCTAAATTCAAACATGGTCAAATATTTATGCGGGATTTTTTAAAAGAATGATATACATTCACTGACAAGGCTGTCCCCGACATTATTTCATTTCCTGTGTGTGTGTGTGTGTGTGTATGTTAGTGTATGTGTTTGTGTGTGTGTGTGTGTGTGTGCATTATTGCAACTAAAAGAAAATTACACGTATTTTTTTCCCCTCAGGGCGTTCGGAGCCTCCAGCACTGTGAGTTTGTGGCTGCTGCGAACCCTCTGTCTCTTCTGGCTGCTGTCTTCAGCACCACCAGATTCCACCATGTAAGTAATCATTGCAATTATCGTGTCATGATTTTGTTTGCTTCAACATTTTGTTATCATTTTGTAACTTAGAATATATGCATTTTTTTTTCTTAACTCTTTTAATGATTTCCTAAATTAAACATTCGACAGCTAGGAATATGCACATGAAAAGATTGTATTTTTTCTTTTAAGGTGGATGCCTTGCTCAGAGCTTTGGATGTAAAATAAAAGAATCGGTAGTGTTGACATTAGCAAAAGTTTCATTGCAACTATTCTAATGATTTTATTTACAATGGTAAATGTAGTGTTAATAACAAGAATGATGCTAACTCTACTGCAATCACTAGTACAGCAACAATAACAACTACTACTATTGCTACTGCTACTACTACTACTATTACAACCATTATTTTCAAAATGCCTCGAAGCCTCCCCATAAAGACATTCTCATGCCTCCACTTATTATTCATCCTAGATCATGCATATTTCATTATACTCCTTCCACTATTACATCATACTGCTTTCACTATTCGCGTTCTTATGCGACTCTCAGCGAATAAAAATAATTCATAGTCCATTCCACAGAAAATTAAAATGTAGTCTAAGGTTCGATGATCGGATACGAGAGACCGACAGATGACACTTCATCCAAGCAAACTATATAGCTTCTTGGCTTCTTTTCTTCCTCTGATATGACTTCCGCTGGCCTTCCGTAGAGAGGTTTGACTTCAGAACCAATTCCTCCCGAATTTATGGATATTAATGATGTGAGCGTTCCGTGATCTATGTTTTGGATTCTTTCTGAATACGCGCTACGTCTCTCATTTCCATTTCGCCTTTGGGATGTTGCCAATGTTAAGATATGATATGGATCTAAAGGTTTAGATTTCGCTTATGAGTAACAGAGGAAGGGACAGTGGAGGCACTAGAGCACATATAATGTTGTGGTGCAAAGTTCGATAGAGGTGTAAATAAAAGAAAACGATAATAGAATATGAGAATATTCTGATGATATATATAAGTGAAAAAATATTAAACATTCATTTACAAGAAAGAGGGGAACGTAAAACACATGAAAAAAATCGTGGAGGGGAAGGCGGATCCTACTTGTGCCAGGAAAGGAACTTCTGCAGGTAATAGTACATGTTACATGTGCACTTATGATATCAATAACAATTTCATACACACAAGAAAGTGCCTGATATCTAGTAAGCATATACGAATATGCAACTTCAGTTAAAAGTAAAATGATTTTATTTTGGGTCATTTTTCTTATAATTCACTTGCAAATTGCCACTCAATTAACGTATGACAGAAGTTGCATATTTCTTCACTTGACCCAAAATAACTTCATTTTGCTTTTCTCTTTCCCAGGGGAGTCTGTGGCGACGGCGTGACACAAGCCGCTGCAGCGAGGGAGACACATCCTGAAGTAACGCGAGTCTCGCATAGACCTTATCAATACAATCAATACCTTGCCGAGGTCACCACCATCCCCGAGGCTGATACTGCAACCAGATCAGTCACCACCCACAGGGGAGACTTATTTGAATCCGTGAATACTCGCGAGACAACCACCATACCTAAGCCAATTACAACACTAACGACAACATCAGTGCCAGAATTAATCAGAGGTAATGAACACACCACATCAGAAACAGTCACCATGCCCTATGACAACACAAGAGACTCAAACAATTCACCGGAAGCAGGCACCACGCTTGAAACAGTCACCACACCCAGGACAAACACAACAACACAATCAATCACGACATCCGTTACAGATTGCACGCAACTGGCAACGCTCGGTGAAGACATACTAAATGAGACCAAAACACTGGACCAGCAATATCATAGTGAACTTGACATAACCTTAGAGGAAAACCTTAGAGACGCATCCGGGGAACAAAGCCCAGAAAGTGAGAGTGATAGTGACACTATAGTGGAAAACACCGAGAGGATGTTGATTAGTGTAGTGAAAAGAGACACTCTCGCACTAGGTCGTCGGGGGAGGAGGAGAAGGCGGGAACGACTCTACACGGAGATGATCTTGCACGACTCGACGGCGTCAAGGAGAGTCAGACATCGCAGGCACAAAACGGCACAAACGGCGAGCACCGTCGACGACAACAATGACATCCCAAACGATCTAGTGTTTCCTCAACCGGAGAAGGAAATGTCAGTTGGCGGGAACCATTGGCAAGACTTCATCGCACCGAGCGAAGTGGCTGATCACAACATCCATACAAATTTGTTTATGCCACCGATGGGAGGAACTCATCCGGAAAACTTTCCAAAACTTCTCCTTCCCACAGATTATGTTCCACTTCATTTTGACAATGAGCAATTTCTCGTTACCCCCGAACCGTCCAGCGAAGAGCCGACGAGAGCTCCGCTGACGCAGTTTCCACCAATCAAAAGACGAAAGCCTAATTTTCATTCAAAATTAGACGTGGCTGACAGAGAGACCTACATGAGGAAAATGAATTTTAAGGGATACCAAAAGAAACAGGAGACCCAGACAGAAGCTGCGTGGCCAACAATCCAAAGTGACGTTGACGATATACCAAATGATCTTGGTTTTACGGAAAAGGATAATTACTTCGATAACGATATGAGTAATTATATAGGCTCACCAGTGACTATGTCAAATGTTGTGCCTCTTACGCAAATAGAGTCTCCGACATTTTCTCCAAATTCCCAGATTTCTAGTCCCCTGGCAACCATATCTACCACCGAAGCCCTGCCTAGCGTACCTATGACAACCATACCTTCCAGCAGTGCCTCAGTTACTGTTCCTGTGAAGGTACAACCTTCCACAACATCGCCGGCAACTGTGGTAACAATGTCTACCACTGAAACCTCACCTACAGCATCTGTACCAACAGTATCTCCGACCGACGCCCCATCAACTTATTCCTCTGATCTGGCAGGAGTAATCACCAGTCCACCTCCCCAGGAAAGCACATCCACGACCAGCACCACAACCGGCAACGTACTCGTCACGGATTCCAACACAACGGTAAAAACTACAGCTCCTCGGTCCATTACGACGACTCCTCCTCCTCCGACCTTCATGACGGTTACCGAAACGGAGGAGGAATATTCAGAAGTAAACATGAATGAGTCAGACACAGACGAAACTTCACCGGTCGCTGAATCTGAATCAGATGTGGATCAAAATAATAATGAGAAAGACACTAACTTCCTGGTTCCTGCTTTCATACCGGCTAAGCTTCCCTTCGGTCCATTCATACCCAATAGGAAGAAAACAAAGAACACGAGGATCAAAACCAAAGTCTGGGGAGTCATGCCCAAAAAGAAGGCGTTTTCAATGCTCACTGATGGGAAGGAAAACGGCAAAAAGGCTGGGGACTTCATGATCAATGTTCTCTCTCCCCTGTTTGGGCTCGGAAACAAAAATTCGCGGTCAAAGAATCGCAAAATCCTATTGGAGTACGACAATGAGAGGAGCCACAATGAAGAACTTTATAACAGTATTGGAGGCTCTTTTATGCCGAACGTCAACGAGGAAATCGAACGGCAAACCACGGCCTACCCTTACATTCCCTTCGTGCGCCACCAGAAGCACAGGATGTTTACCAGCAGCAAGCTCCACGGCGGCTTCGCGTTCATCGATAGAATGAAGGGTCGCGACGAGTCACCACTCGTTCTCAGGCCGCAGGAGGGTGAGTCTTCGACCCGCAATCAGAACCTTGTTGTTTTGGGCCATTTGGGAAACGACACAATAATGGAGACACTACGAGACTGTACGCAGTACTCGCTTTTTAATTTAACCGATCACTACAATATAGCTGAACTCACGCGAGACTC
>BOPN01001371.1:267172-279672 GCA_017312705.2 Penaeus japonicus
TGGTATTTCACATAATTGTAATTTTCTCTCTCTGCGATGTTTATATATATATATATATATATATATATATATATACACACACACACACACCCATATATATATATATATATATATATATATATATATATATATATATATATATATATATATATATATATATATATATATATGTACATACATATATATATGTATATATATATATATATATATATATATATATATATATATATATATATATATGTATACACACATACACGTACTTATATATGCATATACATATACATACATACATATATATATATATATATATATATATATATATATATATATATATATATATATATATATATATGTGTGTGTGTGTGTGTGTGTGTGTGTGTGTGTGTGTGTGTGTGTGTGTGTGTGTGTGTGTGTGTACATAATATGTATATGTATATACATACACACAGATACATTTATGCTAGTGCAATTTATTATATAAATATTACACAGCTTGCGAGCCCCGCGAATCAATGCCATCCGTTGCCAATTCGCAGATTTTCTTAGCCACGCACTGCAGTCACAACAGAGTGGCTGCGTTCTCATGCAATCTGTGCTCGCTGAGGCGAAGGTCAGTGCATCACGCCACTGCAGCACCGCTCACCTTAGGCGACCACCTAATGCAACAGAATAGTCAGCGTGAGAAAACCCACTGTTAACGCTGACGTACCCCCCCCCCCCCCTTGCCACGAGGCGATATGAAGAGTGATACGTTTTATGACGCAGAGAGACACATCATGAGGCACGAAGCACTTGCAGCATGCATGATAATGGGCCAGGGTATCGACGCTGCATGCAAAGCAAGGCACGGTACTAACCAACACGCGACGGAGATTATGCATCTTATCTTTTTTCATATTCACACGTGTGCGACCTTCTTCATATCTGTCTCTGACGTTTATCTAGAGTTACGTAACAGTCAAGGCTACATTGATACCTCAAATTAGCCCTCAAGTAGAACATTATTGGATAACAGAAGGAGAAGTGCTACAAACCCAAGACATGCAATTTGCATGTGCTTGCTGGCATGTTACCAGAAGGCAAGTGTCTGAATGCTGCCCCTGAATATCCGAGGGCATGTTAAAAGAAATCAATGCATGTGTCAGACATAACCGGGAACCAGATGGAACTGTCACTGGCAGGGGATTCGTTTGTCAATGGAACTGAGGCGAATATCATGCTGGGTTAGATTTGGAAACCTAATGATAGTCTCTCTTTCCCTCTTGATAGTAGTTATGATAATGTTAATTACAATATTAGATATTTATTATCATTATCACTGTGATAATCGGAATAATCATAACAATCACGATAATAAAGATAACGATATTGATACAAATGAATTTAAAAAACAAACTGAAAGTCAAAGTTATGACTTTCCCAATGCCCCGTTTTCCCTGCAGCCACTCAGAACCAGCAATCCCAGTCGTCGCTGCCTCCGGTGTCGTACATAAAGGCCATAGACGTGTGGATGTCGTCGTGCACCGTGTTCGTGTTCGCTTCGCTGCTCCAGTTCGGCCTCGTGAACTATTTCATGGACGCCGAGCCCCTCACGAAGGACATGACGGGCTACTCTGTCGAAGACCTCACCGATCTGGATGATAAAAAGGTAGGGAGGACCTCTGGCGAGAAGCACAGGCACTGTTGGGAAGGCAGAACTATTTAAATGACGTTTTGAGTCAGACGTGGCTCCTTCTCAGACGATAAAATTATAAGAGTAATATGTTATTCGGTTTTATCGCCTGATGAATGTAGTCTGCCTCGAAGCGATTTTTAAAAAAATGTGGCTGTTTCCTTTCATCTTTGTGAATGCGTGTATGTATTTTTTATAACAGTAGGTCTATATTTCGTCCCTTTATTGTTGTTGGTTATTGTTATTTATACTGCATCTTATACATGCGAATTATTTATTCACATTTACGAATTGTATGGATATGTAAATAATTAACTATGGAGAAATTTATTGAAACATTTCCTCATAAAGTTCTTCAAGGCTATTGAAATCTGAACTTATACTCATCCTTTCCTCTCTCTCTTATTTGTTTATTCATTTCATGCAGTCAGAGGACGGTAGAGCGAACGGCTACTCTCGAAGTCGCAGCAGAAGTCGCAGTCGCTTAAGATCGCATAGCCCCGGGGTGCCTCAGTACGTCGTCCACCGCTGCACGGGGAAGGACATCGCGATATACATTGACAAGTTCTCCCGATTCTTCTTCCCTTTCGCCTTTTTCATCCTAAATGTGTCGTATTGGACCACTTACGGAACGATGTGAGATCGCTTCGTTGCATGGCCGTTTGCGTTACTCTTTCACGTTGTGTGTTTCCCTTCGTTATTTATATGACACGTATTGTGTTTGCGTAAATAGCGTCAGTGTTGTACTGAGCCTTTATCAATCCGAGATTCGGATGTACAGAAGTAATGCTAATACCCGGAGCTGGCATCTTGATATCTGTTCAGAGTGCATGTTCTAAAAAACCTGCTCCTAGACAGTAAGGACGCTCGGAGATAAGTGCAAGAACTGTTTTTCTTGGGAACATTTTACCCTCTCTTATCCTGAGTCCATCCAGTCAGCTGGCCCACACTCATTGAAGCAATGTACATATAGAGAAGAGTGAGGGATTCGATGCTTATACATGGGTGACCTGCAGCACACAGGTCTCAGCTTCATAATGTATAATAGATATTCAGTGTGAATTTATGTATTTATATATATATATATATATATATGAATATATATATATATATATATATATATATATATATATATATATATATATATATATATATATATATATATATATATATATGTATGTATATATATATATATATATATATATATATATATATATTTATATATATGTATATGTATATTTACATAAATAATTGTATGTTTGTATATATGTGTCATAAGTATCTTTCTGAAAATTATCACAGTTACAGTGAATGGTCCTGGAAAACTTAGAGATATGCCAGAATTTGGGAAAAATATATGTTGAAGCTCACAGACAATCACATTTTTGTCTTAAAAAGTTTAGATGTTATCATGCATGTAGTTATCATACTGTAGGTAAATATTAAATTAGTATGTTAAGATTAAGGCTTTAAGTTAAGGAATATTTCTGGATACTTTTTCCTTACGAAAGAAATAAAAAGCCGTTTACACGGACACTTTTGTAGTACTTATCATTAAGATAATAGCTGTTAGTGAGGATTGTTGCCAAGTAGTCTATTTAAACTAATTTCACAGTTTAGATTATTGCCAGCATGATTCTTTTAGTTCTGACTGCATTGAGTTGTGTGATGTGATAACACAGAGCGAGATTAATGCAGTTTAATTAAAAAGGGTTATAGTGCACCCTTGGAAAGATGATTTTGTGAACATGTTTAGGTAATTCTAGCGTTAATCTGAAAACGCCCTCATTGGGTAATAAGGCTCTGGAAAGGTCAGTAATCCAGCACTAGTTGCGTAAGATGAGTTGGTAAAAGGCAGAAAATCAGTAGGACCGAAATGCTCAGAGAATTTAACTTCGTCCTTTCTTGGGGTCAATAAAGGAGATATTAAAACAGAGAAATAAAAAGAAAAAGAAGAGTTAATGAAGAGTCTGTTGTCGGCAACCTTCATTGTAGTGCAACTTGTTTCGTTCTGTTTTGCAGAGGTGAACAACGAGGAGTCATTTCGCTCTTCCATGTCATTAGACAAATTTATGCATGTCAAATAAACTTTCTTCCATCTAATGTGATGTTTTAATACCATCTTAAACGGAGAAAAAAAGTACAATTGTACAAACTTTATTCATAGACATGTTTTAATTTCTACCAATGTTTAATATTGTCCACTAATGTTGATTAATATGCATATATCATCAAACTGAATAACACTCGCTTAGTTCGAGGTTTCTGACGTCACTCGAAACAATACATTTAAATGATCAATATTCAAAAAGCCCGCGAAACGTACATTTTCTGTTTTGGGGGGGATTTTTTTCCTTTTTTTAAATCTACAAGTATCACTCAAGGTGTTCTTTGGAAACCAACATTTCTGCGAGTACTCTTTCTGGGTGGGGGGGGGAGGCGTGTCAAAGACAGTACGTTTTAAAAATATTGATGATTATGAATGACCTGATGAAAAGAGGTAAAATTCGTCGATTTACTCTCAGCTACCTTCATCTTGGCGTCACGTCAGTGGTTTTGAAGTTGATGCTCTTCAAGGATACTTCTGACGCACGGAGTTGTGAAGCTGCTCAACCTGTTCATGTAATGTCGCTAATAATGGGGATAGTTTCCTGCTTGAGGAACTGCATGGTATTAGGAAAGACATATTCATCAGGTAATTCTCACTCTGTCTCTTGTGGAAAGGCATGAACATAAAATCCTACGAACATAGTTGCAAATAAACGCGTATGAACATCCACACAATCACAAACACACACACAAACACATATACACACGTGCACACACACACACACATGCTTAATCAGTCACGCTCACACGTATACAGTGCATCTAGTTACATTACCAGTATATGCATCAAACCGGTTTTATCCCAATATAATAAAACAGCATCATAAATCCCCGACAAGATTGGAAGCTTACCCTTTCCCCAACACCATATATGGAAGCGGTGTTGCAAGCTCCTCCCGGTGCCCTGTTGCAACGTCTCCATGTCGAACCTGAATTGTTTGTAAACACAGGCTCTCCGCATGACTTCATATTTCGACATACTTTCTGACGTTTGTAAGTGTGTGTGTTGGCTTGTATAACTTCGTCTGTGTGTTTGTTTGTTTATGTTTACGTCTCTTTAAATACTGATGAGACACTATATACAAGTCGGGATTCTGTTCTCTGCCAAGATTAGACTCAGTGAACTTTCACGCCCAGAGTTTCTTCATCCTTCAGTGATTGCAGAAGTGAAATATCAGATCACCAAATTGGTGTAAAATATGAGTTAATTGTTAATAACAGATGAATTGCGATCGTAAGAATAAAAATGCCTGGGTTAAGAAAGAGACACGGGTTATAAAAGGAAAGGAAAAACACATACAAGTATTTTCTAATGATTTATTTCAGACATTAAAAAAGTATTGAATCTATTACTAGCTTGGCTACAGTATTTCATACTTCATTAACCTAAATACGCTAGAATTCAGTATTAACTGTCATAGTACTACATTTACCTTTAGACTAGCTATATTTTTTGGCAACTTATGACAAGTACCTTTGAGGCTAGTATCCGCTACTGCACACCCCCCTCCCCTCCCCTTCTTTTGTCTGTTATTGTAGCTTCAAGAACATCGGAATCACAGCCGTACATTGGTCAGACTATACCTGGGCTTTTGCTCAAGACAGATTTTTCAGCGATAATCGTTATTTTTCAGAAATGTGCATGTACTTTGTAATTTGAGCTTAGCTGTTTGAATTTCGCTTTGAAAGATAACATAGTGGCAATGGAAAAGCAAGACTGTATAGCTGGACTGGAATGTCTCTTAATTTGAATACTGAAACCGTCTGTGTAACCCCAGATATCCCTAAATGGCAGTGACAAGCATGATCAAGATCTACCGTAATAAAGAGAGGATAAAAAAATGTTGAAATGAAATCTTAGTCTTTGGCAATTTGTGCCATTTCATCTTCAGCTTCGAAGCCAAAATTCCCCTATGTGTTTGAGCCCGCAAAATAGCATAGATTCCAAGAGCCCCAGAAAAACGCTATGTGCAACATATATCCTGCATGGCTTCACGTGTCAGCAGCTGCCATGATGTCCTTGCTCACGATGACCGCCATGGATCCTCACGCGACGACGGCCGTGCTGTTATTGCTAGCTCATTTGACTCCCCATGATCTCGCCTCCTCTCGCTCACCGGACGATCTTTGCTCGCTTCTTCTCCAGCAAGTAGCCCGGGCTGATGTAGATGATGCTGTCGTTGCCGTAGCCGAGTATTCTGGCGGGGAAAAGAGGCATGTGAGACTTTCGAAGGACGGAGTCGGGGAGTAATTAAAGATGGGAGAGAGTAAGTGAGAGAGTGGGTTACACACATACGCACACACACAAAGAAAGAAAGAAACAAACAAACAAACACACACACACATACATACATACACACACACAGACACACACACACACACACACACACACACACACACACACACACACACACACACACACACACACACACACACACACACACACACACACACACACACACACACACCTCCACATCCCCGCGTATACCAACACACCCTCCACCAATACAACACAACACAAGAGTCCACAGCGAAACTGAACGAACCTCAGAAGGGGGTTTGTGTTCTTGGGGGGTCCCGTGGCTCGAGTGAGTCTTAGGTAAAGGAAACACGAAGAAGGAAGGTGAGGGTCGCACTTGATCTTCCCAATCTTGACCAGCTCTTCTCCGTCGCTGTATTCTATGTGTAGCGTGCAGCCTCTGTTAACAAAAAGGGAAATGAATTATATTCTATGGATGTTTATCTTTGTATTTAAATATGTTAAGAGTGAGAGAGAGAGAGAGTGACAGAGTGAGTGAGAGAGAGAGAGAGAGAGAGAGAGAGAGAGAGAGAGAGAGAGAGAGAGAGAGAGAGAGAGAGAGAGAGAGAGAGAGAGATAGAGATAGAGATAGAGATAGAGAGAGAGAGAGAGATAGAGAGATAGAGAGAGAGAGAGAGAGAGATGAAGCAAAGCTAAGAAAAAGAACTTCATGACAAACAATCCCTATTACCAACCAGACTGACAGTGTTACAACTCATAGACTCCGCTCACCTGACACCATTCAGCTCTCCCTCCGTCATCCTGACCACATCCCGAGCCAGACGGTTGAGAAAGTCCGCTGGCACCAATACTGACACGCCGCTTGCTCCGCCCTCGCAGCCCGGCATCTGCAAGAGAGTGCCATGTTGCGTCAGAAAAGGAGGCTCACTTTGAACATATTATGCTGGTCACGAAACTATGGGCACATTGTGTGTGTGTGTGTGTGTGTGTGTGTGTGTGTGTGTGTGTGTGTGTGTGTGTGTGTGTGTGTGTGTGTGTGTGTGTGTGTGTGTGTGTGTGTGTGTGTGTGTGTGTGTGTGTGTGTGTGTGTGTGTGTGTGTGTGTGTGTGTGTGTGTGTGTGTGTGAATGTGAGTGTGTGTGAATCTGAGTGTGTGTAAATGTGAGTGTGTGTGTGTGAATGTGAGTGTGTGAGAGAGTGTGTGTGTGTGTGTGTGTGTGTGTGTGTGTGTGTGTGTGTGTGTGTGTGTGTGTGTGTGTGTGTGTGTGTGTGTGTGTGTGTGTGTGTGTGTGTGTGTGTGTGTGTGTGTGTGTGTGTGCCTGTGTAATCATGTACAAGAAAAATGTTATGCTTCCTGGTACATCTTGCAATAACTCGTTTAGTTAATCATTATCTGTATACAAGGATAAATTTATAAGTATGGTATAATTTAATCGAGAACCATTTGATATCTAGTTTGGAGACTATAAGACTATAAGCTTCAATCAATCCCAAGCTAGCATAATTCCTACCATACAGCCACACGCAAGTGAAAAAACAAACGGCATTCGCAAAACAAGACACTGATCGCATCCATTGCCGGAGAACCAGAGTCTGCATCTGAAAGTACTCAAACCACGTGCGGTGACTTGCAACTCTGCCAATCAGTAGCGAGCGGTTGACCCCGACGGTGTCCCAAGGCCTCTCACCTGATAGATCCGGTGTCTCGCCTTCTTCAGGAGTTTCCAGATGTGCTTCGCCAGCAGCATCGCGGCGGCTTCGTCTTGCATCTCCCGGAAGTCATAGAAGTCTGTGAAGATGTAGAGATGATGCATAAGGATGAGTTTCAGGTGATTTTGGTTGTGTTGTGTGTGTGTGTGTGTGTGTGTGTGTGTGTGTGTGTGTGTGTGTGTGTGTGTGTGTGTGTGTGTGTGTGTGTGTGTGTGTGTGTGTGTGTGTGTGTGTGTGTGTGTGTGTGTGTGTGTGTGTGTGTGTGTGTGTGTGTGCATTTCCTGCAGCTTGTCTATTTTTGAAAAGAAGTGCTTGTGTCTAGGTGTTTGCTTGTCTGTGTTATGTGTTTATTTTGTGTCTGTGTTTAATCTTATTGTATTCTGAATATGAGCCTGTTTTTGCTATCAGGTTATGTGAGTCAGCTTTAAGTATGACCACATTTATTCATGCCTGTGATATATTAATGACAATACTCCTGCTTTAGTCATAATATTTACTTGAGTTGTGTCATCTGCATTAGCCGTATGTCTAAGCACGCGAAGTGGAAGTGATGTGTTTATGGAAAGTATGAAATAGATAATGAATGATGTGTCAGTATATAATAAAATTAGCGTAATCGCTTTGTTGTTTGTATGTATTTTGGGTAAGTTTATGAAAGTTTAGAAATATTTATATATGCATTTTATGCTCCAACTTGTGTGTCTACGTTGGTATGTGTGCGCGTGCGAGCATGTATGTATACGTGTGAGTGAGTCTGAGTGTGTGTATGAATAATTGATCTATATTGGCCTAAATTAATAATACTACATTTTCAAACAGATTCAACAGACTTTGCTGTTTATACACGAGCTATAAAAAATATAAATCCAACATACAATTTACTCAATTATCTGACATATATCAAGACACCTACGTTACCGACATTATAGGCGGTAAGAATATGACCGTTATTGTTAGGCATGTTGCGGATGTAGGAACCAGGCTATAAAACAGCGAAGATGGTATATGGGAGTCATTGCATAATGGGAAGAGGTTCACTATAAGAAACAGAGGAGGAATAAAGTCAGTGCACGAGTAAGGTCAGTTAGAAAAGGATCGCTTCACGTGAGGCAAGAGGAGGGTCAATGTACAGTACAAGCACATGTGAGGATTGGGTATTGCGAAACAGGTGTAGAGGAAAATATAAAAACACAAGAACAGGTGTGGAATCGGATCGGTGGGTCTATCGCTGGTGTGGACGGCGGGAGGGAAGCAGGGAGGGAAGGGGAGTGAGGCTGGGGTGGAGGGAGGGAGGGAGAGCGGGTAGGCAGTGGCGCCAGAGCAAGCACGACAGCGTGACGGACTGAAGCTGAGCAGACAAGTTTGTTATGACTATTATCTCACCATTGTCGAGAGAGGCCAGCGGTGCCTTGTAGGTGCTGGGTCGCAATATCGACAGCATTTTTATAAGCTTCACTGTTGCAGACTTCTGGTGGAAGTAATCCCAGCCGAGTGGGTGTCGGGCCTGGCGGTCGCCACTCACAGAGTCACTAACGAAGGGGGTCGTGGCCTGTGTGGTGGTAGCGATTCCCGGGCGAAGCGATGCACTGATCTGTCAACTTTCCGTCTGCGTGGCCGTCGTCTCCGGCTGACGCAACTCTAAGGCTGATGAGATAATACCAATACTGGTTGTCCCTTTCCTTACGGCTCCTCTTCGAACGTGTTGATTGTTGTCAGTCTGACTGTAATGGAGTACTTGTTTCCGACAATTGAGAAACTGTCTCCGTTTTCCATAGATATTACTATGGGAACTGTTTACACGAGGATTGTGATTGGACTGTGGAACGTCCTCCCACCTCCAAGGTTCACGAAGATCTAACCGGCGTGAGGATGTATGCTTACACTTCACCTGATGGTTGATGCAAGACTTCACCACGGTGCCGGCCGCTGTTCTCGCTTATATTTCTCAGTTGGAAATGTAGATCTGGGAGCCGTTCATGTACAAAAGTCTGATTAATTATCAGGCGTGAAAGACGCTTCCCTGAAAGGAAAATTACACACGATAGGAAGAATTAGAAAAACAGTTCAGCATTTAATAAACTAGGCGTGGCAACTCGTGCCGCGTGTGCCTCTCTCTGACAGCACGTGCGCGCGCCGCCTCAGAATGTGTTGGATGTTTATCTGCCTTGGCACAACACCATCAAACTAAAGTTTATGTTCCCCTGCCGAGGTCGCCAACCCTGGCACTTGTTCAGAGGTGTCAGGGTACCATAGCGTCTAGGCCTGTTATCCGACTTCCATCCGATCACGTAGATTCACGACCCGAGGGCGCAGGCGCGGGACAGGAGATCGATGAGCCGCTAAAGCAACTTCTGAATGGCTTGCGTCAGCATGAGCGTCGTCCCTGATAAACATTCTAGAAACATACAGTGTGCAAAGATAAAGGGGCTTTATGGTCTTTGGGAATTCAAACGTATGTTTAATAAGTTTACTGCATACCTAAAGCGATAAGCCTCGTATACGTATTCCTTAACAGTAAACCGGATGTCTGTTGATAGATCTCCAGCAAACAACCGTTAGACAAACAGATAAAGACAAAAAAAAAAAAAAAAAAAAAAAAAGTCAAAGAAACATATTTAGAGTTTGTACTTTGTAAAGTTAGACAGACAGGCAGTACATAAGATAGAGAAAGTGATTCTGATTGATAACTCCAAAATCAAACACAGGCTCGAAAACACATCAAACAAATTAACATCTCTGAAAAAATAACCAACAGACTAAAGCTGACTTCGCGTATTATAGAGAAAAAGCACAAGCATAACACACGAGTCACACACACCCTCGACCCCCCCCCCCCCCCCCCGCCAACTACACATGCCTGGACGACGCTCATCATAAAAGAGAAAAAAAAAGACTTGAATGGAATCGTACGGGATGTTGACAGGGAATAATGAGCTCATCTCCCACACAAACAAACCTTTGTGATGTGTTTACACCGCACCCTCTGTTGTTTCACACAAGTCTCTTTAAAAGAAATATGCGGCAGATTTCCCCCCCCCCCCCACCCTAAAACATCATGTCTTACACGGCGCGGTCTTAAGCGCTGTCTAGAAATGTGACATTAAGCATATTCAAATCGTTAATAAACTTGAAATAAATACGTTGGAATCTTCACTTCCATGCGATGCGTGATGGAGGAGGATTGCCTGACGGGATGTGATTGCATAACAGAACGCAGCTTCAGGGCAGGCGGAGGCAGACTCTGTTGTCCACGAGGTCTAGGAAAACAAGATTAGTTGCCATGGAAATCAAAGATCCAGGATAAAGTGCACAGCTCATAGAAACATTGCGTAACACCTAATGTATAGCAATATATGGATTATGTTCCTTATCTCTTATCTTTATAAGAGTTAAAGATATACACATATAAATGGACACATATTCAAATTATTACACATGTACATACAAGCGTATGCACGTAAACACACATGCACCTAAAACAAAGCATGCAAATATAAACAAACACGTGGTTAAACACACACACACACATGCACGCACGCTCTCCCACATACATGCACATGATGGTGAACGTATAAACACGTCCTGAAGTAATCAACATTCCTCAAGCTTCGCTGCCTCAGATTTACCGCCAAACCGCATCAGCACATTAAATTCTCCTCGATAACGGACTTTCCTGCCAGCCATATTATGTAACGCTCACATTTGTCTCATCAACAATTGCAATAAACAATGAACACACTCGTATTGCATCCAAATCTTCACGTACGCTTACGCCGACATCAACACATTGACATCATTCGTCCTCAAGCAGACCCCGAGCAGCAAGATTAACACCCACAAATATTTATCAGACACCCAAACATTCGCAAGTATATCGGCCTCCCTTCCGTCTAACTTGGCTTTGACAGTCTGCCTCCTCCGAACATCCAAACATTCGCATTCCTTTCGGCCCACGCCAGCCACCTACGGGCTCGCTTTCCTGCTAACGTTTTCGAAGGGGTTTATTTCCGCCCTTGGCAAACGTACGGGGAGCCACGCCCACTCACGCCCGTTCTTACCTTATTTAGAGAGATGTTGATCATAGTTTAAGCTTGTGGCCCTTTAAGAATATTTGGGCGGAGGCCTTCTTTCTAGTCTTCAGTTAGGCTTTGTCATCATTCCAGTCATAAGATCCATTAAAATCCATTAGAATTATGTATCTCTATCTCTACTGTATATCTTAATTGTCATTCTATTTATCTCTCTTGTTCTTCAGAATCTATCCATAAGATAAAAACAAAACAAAAAAAATAAAATCAATAACTGATGATAATAATTTCAGGTTATTTAAAACAGTGTACAACCCTAAACAACCCTAGATGTAGTTATGCTTCCGACGTCGTGCATTTTTTTGAATTTCCTATTTCCTATTCTAACTAGAAGTCAGAGAGGTTGTGTATGGATAGCCTATAGGTCCTGTCGTTACTTAAAAGAATACAAACTCTTAAATATTGTAAGAAGCAAAACGGATATCGCATCTGGTTGATACTAAGACCTAAATAACAGTAAGGAAATTCCTAGCTAAACGAACACAAGGCCATGTCGTACTGGAAACAGCCCTAAAAATTCGACTTAATTATAAAGGCTAAATGAGATTTCTCGTCCCTCGCTTCTGCTTGATATAGACTTAGTCTGATGGCCTGAATAAATGGAATGACCACTATCCTGTCACTGATCTTAACAAGGGCAAGATCAAAGGATAACGGAGGGA
>BOPN01001371.1:292172-297172 GCA_017312705.2 Penaeus japonicus
AAAACAACTAGCTTACTTTGCACTGTTTTTGTGTTTCCTTTGTTTTATCAATGGCAGGGATTGCGCATCGTAGACATACAATGCCTTTATTTGGAATCTTTGGAATGTTTTCTTTAAATCAATATATATTAACGTAACTTCACAGACAAATGTATCAAAATGGTTTAGTTTGGGACATATAAACATGACCTTGAAAATCATTATTTATCATGTTGCTATGCCATGTGCATAAAAACAACTAAATTTAAGATTCAATTTAGACTAAACTGAACATTAACGTCTCACTTAACACTTGCTCTAGGTATATGTGTATATTATTTGTAATGTTACTCCGATTACATATGATATTCTAATGACAATATAGAAAGTCAAATGGTTACAGTAATTAAATTTTTTTCATACAAATACAGATTTTATATATTTCCAATGTAACTCCCATATTTGATACGCTTGTGGGACTTTGTTGGTGCAATAAGAAGACAAAAAAATGTTTGCTCTCTTCTTAACCTAACCTAACTTAAGTAAACCATTTGCCAATATATTAGCTCGGGACCGAAACTGCCAATTAATGTATAATCAATCACTAATTACGGATCATTTATGCATGTTTGGTTAGGTTAGTCAATGCTGTTCTATTTGATCTGTGCGTCACCTGAAGTATATTCTATCATTCTTCCAACAATTCTATTTCTCTGTCATAAGCTCATCCATCCAAATTTCTCTCTTTCGGCCTCTCGCTTTGCTTCCTTTCAACCCATCCTGTTAAGCACATCCTCTCTAGCTCCTCTTGTCTCATGGTATACCCCAGGAATTCAAACTGTCTCCCTCTTATCGGAACTCTCAGCTCACATATTCATCTGAATCATTTATTTTTATTATTCTATCCATCCAAGTCACCTTTACTACCCACCTCCAGAACTATATCTTTGCCGGTTTTAGTCTCTTCATCTCTCCACTGACATTCCTTGCTTCGCAACCGTACAACATCGACTATCGATACCTTTTTATTCTTGATGATCGACATCACTTATGTTTCTATATATGTTCATTTACACTCCTCCTTTTTTCTCCCATTCCCTTAAGGTCATTCACAAGAATTTGCTCTTGTATGTATGTGTATTCGGGTTTGTATATGTGTGTATATATATGCATATATAACAACTTGCACACATTGATGCTCCCAGACATTAGACATCATACAAAAAATAGAATTCCAACATGTGAGTATTTATATCAATCAGTGTCCTTTTACTTTTTATTCACACAACGCACTACGAGTAGATATATAACAAGTCGTTTCACATATTGATGTTTCCAGACATTAAATATCATACAAAAAATATAAAATTTCACCAGGTGAGTATTTATACCAATCAACTTCTTTTTACTTTTTATTCACACAACGCATTACAAGTAGATATTGTGTAAGTAAATAAACCAATTGTTTTCTTGGAAATGGTATGATAAATAAAAATGAAAATAAAAAAGTATCACAGTTACGCCTTAGTGATCACAGGCTGTGGCGGGACTACAGGTCTGAGCTGTTGGAACTGGGCAAAGTGCTGAGGAATGAACTGATGGGGAAAGGCTCGCTGAACAACAGGCTGCTGAGGCACTACTGGCTGTCCAACAAACTGTTGGGGAAGAAAGTTCTGTCCGGCTACTTGCTGAGCAACAAACTGTTGTGGGACAGACTGTGGAACAATGAACTGTTGTGGCACGAGTCTCTGTTGGCCAGCCAAGAATTGCTGATTGGGCACGAATGTATTAAAGCCTTGAGGGTTCTGCTGTGGAACCAACTGTGGCTGAGGAAGAGTCTGCACAGGTGGCAGTGCTGGGAGGGAAGCAGTGCCAGCTGGAAGGAAAGGTACCACAGGATTTCCCTTGGCAGCTTCCTCGGGAGATCCATCTACGAAACCGTCTTCATTCCTGTCTTCTGAGAAGCCGTCGAGTTCAATGTTGATAGGACGCTGAGGCGCTTGAGGCTGGGGGATGCCAGTCAGGAGGAGAGGAATAATAGGATTTCCCTTGGCAGCTTCTGCGGGAGAGCCGTCTACGAAACCGTCTTCATTCCTGTCTTCTGAGAAGCCATCGAGCTCAATGTTGATAGGACGCTGAGGTTGCAGAGGCTGATTTGTGAGCTGCTGTGTGGCGAAGTGAGGCTGGGGAACGAAATTAATCTGTTGTGGGTTAGAGACAAATTGGGTCTGTGGCCTGGGAAGAAACTGAGAGTGTGGCTGAAGTTGTGGGACGGAAGTAAACTGAGGGACAGCAGGGAGTGCTGGCTGTTGCTGAGGCACTGCGTTTACCGCAGGCACAGGAACGGACTTGGGCAGAAGATCAGACATTGGCAAGAAACCGGTCTCGTTTCCAGCGCTGTATTCCACGGTCTTCAGCTCCCCGAACTCGTTCAAGTATCCGTACTTGCCGTTGACGTTGCCGTTCTCGTCGCGGGTCTCCAGCTTGAAGGTCCCGTCGGCGGCCTCGAAGCCGTAGGTGTAAGTTCCGTCGTCGTTGACCTGGTTGACCTGTCTCAGGATGGGGACCTGCGTGGTAGTGGTGGTGGTGCTGGCTTCGGTGGTCTCGGGCACCTGTGCCCAAGCGCAAGCCATCACACACATCAGTGCCAACTGTAAAGATAATCATTATATCAAGATCCACAGTTTGGATGTATGACGATAGTTAAAGATAGAAAAAAAAAATGATTATTATGTATCTTCGTGTTAGACGAAAATATGCCTTTGTTCTTTTCGACGAACCATATGACCTACAGTTCATATAACTGCATCCCAATCGAACTACTAATAGACATTCTTAAACACAAACCGATGTTGGTGCTACACTCACAAACTTGTACCCCATGATGAGTCTCTGCTTGTGATCCCAAAAGGACTGTGAGGATTCTGAGAATGGTGTGGCTTATATACTGATGTATGAGCGTGACCCTGAAAGGTTCATTTCACCTGCCTGGGATGAGCCTACAGGATGAGCCTAAATAGGCCTATTATGATACACTGATGTTGCCCTCTTAGAGTATTTCTAGACTAATGCCCCTTTCCGACCAGAAAAATTGGTTTTGGAAATAAATGCTAATTCGTTAATCTAAATGGTTACAGTGATTAAATGTTGCAATTTCTCTTCAATAAACACAAGTCAATGAACAGACTTTACATAGCGCAAACCTGGAATGCTCATCTATAAAATACTTCAATTGATTTCTTGTTTATGCCTTTGCCAACATTTTCAATCAGGAGAGATGCTTTGAAAAATGTTTCTAAAATATATCATTTCTAATGTAATCACCACAATTCATACACGTTTTTGGACAGATACATATATTTACACACACACACACACAAACATACACACATACATACACAAATAAATAGATAGACATACATAGAAACACACGCAGAAAAACACACAAACACAAAAACACACACACACTTTACTTCTTTTCGACCCGTTCTGTTAAGCATATGCTCTGTAGCTCCTCTTGTCAGAAATTCAAACTGTCTCCCTCATATCGGAGCTCTCAGCTCACACTGCATATTCATTATCTTTTGAATCCTTTCCTTTCACTATTCTTTTTCGTGGCGGGTCTCTAGATACACATATATATATTTATATACATATATATACATATATCTTACCACACACACCCGCATACAAACAGACACACACATACACAATTTCTTGTTTATGCTTTTGCTAAAAGTTTCAATCAGGAGAGACATGCTTTCAAAAATGTTTATAAAATCTATCATTTCGAATGTAAGCACAAAAAATCATACACATGTTTATGAACAGATTCATATATTTACACACACATATACAAATAAATAGATGGCCACACAAACACATACACACTTTACTTCCTTTCAACCCGTCCTGTTAAGCACATTCGCTGTAGCTCCTCTTGTCTCATGGTATACCCCAGGAATTCAAACTGTCTCCCTCTTATCGGAACTCTCAGCTCACATATTCATCTGAATCATTTATTTCTATTATTCTATCCATCCAAGTCACCTTTATTACCCGCCTCCAGAACTATATATTTGCCGGTTCTAGTCTCTTCATCTCTCCACTGACATTCCTTGCTTCGCAACCGTACAACATCGACTATCGACACCTTTTTATTCTTGGTGATCGACATCACTTATGTTTCTATATATGTTCATTTACACTCCTCCTTTTTTCTCCCATTCCCTGAAGGTCATTCACAAGAATTTGCTCTTGTATGTGTGTGTATTCGGGTTTGTATATGTGTGTATATATATGCTTATATAACAACTTGCACAATTTGATGCTCCCAGACATTAGACATCATACAAAAAATAGAATTCCAACATGTGAGTATTTATATCAATCAGTGTCCTTTTACTTTTTATTCACACAACGCACTACGAGTAGATTTATAACAAGTCGTTTCACATATTGATGTTTCCAGACATTAAATATCATACAAAAAATATAACATTTCACCAGGTGAGTATTTATAACAATCAACTTCTTTTTACTTTTTATTCACACAACGCATTACAAGTAGATATTGTGTATGTAAATAAACCAATTGTTTTCTTGGAAATGGTATGATAAATAAAAATGAAAATAAAAAAGTATCACAGTTACGCCTTAGTGATCACAGGCTGTGGCGGGACTACAGGTCTGAGCTGTTGGAACTGGGCAAAGTGCTGAGGAATGAACTGATGGGGAAAGGCTCGCTGAACAACAGGCTGCTGAGGCACTACTGGCTGTCCAACAAACTGTTGGGGAAGAAAGTTCTGTCCGGCTACTTGCTGAGCAACAAACTGTTGTGGGACAGACTGTGGAACAATGAACTGTTGTGGCACGAGTCTCTGTTGGCCAGCCAAGAATTGCTGATTGGGCTGAGAATGTATTAAAGCCTTGAGGGTTCTGCTGTGGAACCAACTGTGGCTGAGGAAGAGTCTGCACAGGTGGCAGTGCTGGGAGGGAAGCAGTGCCAGCTGGAAGGAAAG
>BOPN01001372.1:27500-32500 GCA_017312705.2 Penaeus japonicus
CTCATTCAGTTTACAATCAAGTCAACAGAGCCAAATCAAATACTAAAATGATTTAATCCAAAACCCATATAAAACAAGTTTAAATTAATTAAATAGATATATTATGAGAAAAAAGAAATGACTGTATGTGTAATATAAAGGTCAATTTTGCTACTCACAAGAAATCTTAACCCATTAGCAGCGGATGGCATGATTTGCTGCAAAGGCAGAGTCTGTCTTAGACGCAGATGGCACCGTGCCAGACAATGTAAACCAGCCATCCTACTGCACAAATATTTATCTAATACTGTGACCAGTGGGTTAAGATGTTAGAATATTTGAATCAATCTGTTGAATCTGCTGAATATTTTCACCCAAAAATATAATGAAACAAATTTCATTATGAAACACAACTTATTCTCTAGTTATAATAAAAGAAGATAACTTTATATAATAAAACCTGTTTCATCCAAACATAAAATCCACCTACATATCAAATTTTCATCTGAAATTGAGCAAGTACACTTGTACACATACATGCAATCATGCAAATATCTCATAATAAATCCATGAGAAGATGCTAAGATTTGGTACTGAAAGGCTTCTTTTCCCACTTCACAGCACTAGAGCAAAACAACCAAGTGCACAAGCTTCTTACCTCTCAAGGGCTTCTAATCGCATGGCTTTTAGTTTCCGCACCCTCAAGGATCCTGGGAACTGGTCATTAATTGAGATAAGGCAGGGCTCGGCAACGTCCAAGCGGTAGCAATCCAAACCAGCAATGACTACTTGTTCTTCCACCATCCATCCTACAGTCAATGAGACAATATACATTGCACTATACAAAATGCTTATTTGCAGGTAAATTTTGTGCACTCTCTTAGCCATTAACTCTTCTATGCACACACATACACACAAACGTGCGTTAACTCTTCTATACACACATACACACAAACGTGCATGGACAGACATATGCACGTGCACGCATGCGCGCGCACACACAGACACAGACACAGACACACTCACACTCACACTCACACTCACACTCACACTCACACTCACACTCACACTCACACTCACACTCACACTCACACTCTCACTCTCACTCTCACTCTCACACACACACACACACACACACACACACACACACACACACACACACACACACACACACACACACACACACACACATATTTTCAGGCTCATATGAATTTACACACATGCACACCAGAATGTATGATCCTACATCTATAAGAAAGTACAAAAATGTGCGTACAACAGGAACCATATTAGTGTTAAAGTGGCACCAGGTTTCTGTATGTGCATTAGTCTGAAATGTCTTAGCTAGTGAGTAAATGAAAATTACAGATTAGACTGAATGTAAGAATTAAATTTGACTTTAGATACAAATAAAAGCATTTGGCTTATCACAAAACAGTATCCCTGAGTATGTACATTTTGGTTCAGATGAACCAAAAAACCTTATAGGCTTTTAAAAGGCAGGAATACTCACGCTCATCACCAAGCTTGTGTTTATGATGCTTCAGGCAGTAAGTCCACATGTCTATCACTTCTTCACTGTGACGTGTGTTATCTTCTCGCCATAACCGAAGCTGGTCTCTCACCTCTGAATAAATAATGCTATATTATGATTTCAAACTTAAAACTCCTTTATAAACTATAAACACTGTTACTTACTTACTGTTACTTAAGTTTATTATCATATATAAACATGAAACTAGTAAGGACTGTCCTGCCTTCGTGGTGAACTTCAATAGTCTTCATTAAACCATAGATAACTCCTGATCATACTCCATTTTCTAGCCTTCTGAATTCAAGCTGTTGTTACAGATATATTACATAGAGGACTACACAAGGCAAGTTGAACTTGATTAATGCATATTCTAATTAGGAATGTGAATATGTTGTCATTATAAAAATCTTGGGCAAACTTACACTGGATCTCTATTGTCTCACACTCCAAGAAATTGAATGCATCATAAGACATCAAATACTTCACACTAATGCCCTAAGAGTTTCCCAAAGTAAACATAGTTAGCTTCAGTATAATTAACAATGCTAGATAATTGTTCAGGATGAGACAATAAGAAGCAATGCAGTAGATTCTATACCTTATCCTCAGACAAAGGCTACCAGCTCTCTAATAAGTCCATTCAGCAATATAAAGTTTGGACTGGTCCTATATTTGACAGTAAATCACCAGGAAGGTCAACAAGCTGTACCTCACCATAATGTATAACTGGAGGAGGTTTGTAATTTCTAGAGTTTGAAGTGAGATTGCAGCATCACAGGAATTTAGTAAGTGGTTGTGATCCAAAATTTGCTTTCTGTATTTTTTTTTAAATTTCTAATTAGGTTGTTATTCCCTTAGTTTTCCACTATTTTTTTTCTGATGCCATGGGCACCAGTCAACAGTCAGCAGAATGGGGAAAACATTTCCTTATTTTTTTGCAGACTTGAATTTTTCTTTAAATAAATCACAAACAATGGTTTAGACTGACTTTGGAAAGCTGTAGCTCAGAAACTAGTGTTTTTCTGCACTGCAACTAGAGCATCATAATAGGTTTTATTTGCTTAATATTCCGTTATCCCTTGGCTCAATATTCCTTTTTAACCCATTGCAGACGGAGATAAATTTGCTTGCCCAGCCTCCAGGATAGGTTTTATTTTAGAGAGAGACCACTTGAAGCAATATAATTTGAATTATCCCACTCTCTTTCAGTTATTCATTGTAAAACTAGAGCGGTTTTTGTGTTTTATTTTTGTGTGTGTTTTATTGAGTTTAGAGACTTATATGTGCCATATGACAGGCTCTATCAGTGCTGCAGTTGACTAAAATTGTAGTATATTATCCATATTAGCTCATTATTTTCTTTATACTCAATGTGATAGAAGTATTGCTGTTTTATGGGACGACAAAAGGCAACTTTATTTTTTCGTGTTTTTGTGCTGTCATGAACGAATACGAAACATATAACCACCTACAAAAAAGATAACAAGAAGAGGTAGGGAAGAGGGATGAAACCTGTGCTTGTGACTGTGAGTGCCACTGTGAAAGGCAACCATATTGGCACAGGAGCACATTTTAGACACTGGGTATGGACTGAGTCACCTTCCTCTTCTCGTTATGCCTGCACATCCTTCATCGGCGGTACTTTAGAGCAAGGGTTCATCAACTTAGTGTGTGCCATCGCTCTATAGTGACAGTGCTTGCTAGAGACCGTGGATGGGTGCCATTCAAGGCTCTCTCTCCTACTGGTGCTAGGAAAAAGTGGTGCCATCTAGGTTTTGGACGTTAAGCTAGCACGATATTACGGTAATTATAGTAATTATGACAGCAGTAGCCATCATAACTCATTTCCTTTTTCATAGCAAAATAAAATAGCACAGTGATCCAAAATCCCCGAACGTCATGTACGCCAAAGCTCCTACATCATGTATGTCATGACACCCGTACGCAATGGGTTAATAAGAAGGCGCTCAAGATCCGCAATGCATCTAAAAGGGGACAGGTACAACATCTCTAAAGAGAAAACAGATCGGAGTAGTTGTTCCTGGATACTGTATACAAAATGGATATAAGGATTAATTCTATAATATGTCAGTTACAATATTGTAAAGAACATCTAATCATTTACTGAATTCCATTTCAACTTTACAATCAAAATGTCTGCTTCATCTTGTTTATGCAAGCATTCATATCCACAAAGAGTAACAGATTTCATTTGTAAAATTTTAGCCTTCATTTTTGATGACATACCATCCTTTTTATGACATGAATAATGGGGGCAGGGCTGAGACATTTGGGGAGAGTTATATTTAAACCTCTTCAAAGGGAGATAAAATGGAATAACATGCAAAAATAATAATTTGGTTGCATAGACAAGGATCATCAACCATTTAGCCTTATGTCCTTAGTATAGCCTGTTATAAAGATGTCTTATTAGGAAGATATATTTAATAAGAAGCAGAGTTTCACTTATTTTGGAAGTTTTACCACTAATATTGTATCTAGATCTGCACAGAACTACGAACTACTCTATTTGAATATGACATGATATTAATATTCAAAATGGATATAAAGAGAAACGTAGATAATTACATATAAATACTTACTAATTATTTTTTACAGATTCACTTAAAGTAAGATATTACAAAGTGATACCTCTCAAGCCCTCTATCTGAACAAGCATTGTTCTCATGCTATTTGGTCGATTGATCTATTTTGATTAGTTTCATACATTAAAAAAAAAAAAAAAACACTAACTGTGAACATACTCTGATTCTCGGGTATGGGGTGGAGAAAAGCGGTTGGAAACCCTGTATGTAGTAGTGTGTCGCAAGTGAAAACCAACGACACCTTCCCCCTGTCTACAGACATTTGTGAGCCAATAGATTTTAAGGCTTTTGTCTCTACTAACTATACAGTCTCTGATAATATATCATCAAACATAGAACCAATCTGAGCTTTGTAGGCTAAAACAATCACATAATGCTGACAATGTTCATGCCTCTTATTTATTATATCTTATATGTTCTATATTTGCAATTTGTGTCATGGATGTTTTGAAAAGTCTTGATATTTGATCCATTGATTTCAAGAACTAGTTGCCTAGTTTATAGTGATGCACCTACTGAATAATTACCAATGTATAAATACCATTAACAGCAAAATAAAATCCTAAAATAAACAAGGGCATTTGTGCAAATCCATGCATTCATTCGTCAACCGTCCGCCGAGGACTCGCTCAACAGCAAAAGCTGCCTTCTGATAGATTAATTTTTTGTGATAAAGACGCTTGGCCTGCAACAATAAAATCGGTTATAATACTGATGTGTGACAGCCCGAACATCTGTCACAGACAGCTGACTAATCCCTAAACCGTCCGGGTTTAATATCACCTGATGTCTCCGCTTGCAAGCGTCACTTCTACAAACTAAACTATAACCTACAACATCAAATGCAATACCAATATTGAAATGAGAGGTTTTAAACCATA
>BOPN01001372.1:37500-40000 GCA_017312705.2 Penaeus japonicus
ATAATAATAAAAATAACAATGTTAAAAATGATGATGCAACACATACCAAGAACAATAACAATGATAACGATTACACCACCACCAACAACAATATCAACAAAAAAGGCAACAGCAGCAATACAGTGAGACAAAACAAATCGAATCGATCAAACCAAACTCTTGGCAAAATACCAAATAAACATTCTTGTCACAGACATGCTTTCCATTACGTGCTTGACAGAGAGAACGCCTCTACTGAAGAGCCTTGTGGTTTTGAGCCTCTTCTCATGTTGATGCTGAGTATTTGCATTTAAAAATTCAAGGGAGAGACACAAGATATCTCAGTGACATTCAGTGTCAGATATCCAGAATTTATTTAGTTTTTTATGTAATTTTTGGGTCACATCAACGTACACGAATCCATAATAATAAAAAAAACTATACAGCAGTCAGGAAATTAATTTAATGCGCATCCTGTTCTTTTTCTAAACATGCTTGAAAATGCTTGCATAATGATTATATAGCAAGGCAAATAAAAAGTCAAATATGAAGTCACAATTATTGCGGAAACAGTCACAAATAGTCCGCAACAATAATCAATAATAAAACAACTGACCCAGAAGCACACAAGAACCATCGCCTCATCTCAAACAAGGCGGGAGAGCCAATTGTAAACACCGCAATGGATGTTCTCAAACTTTTTGATTGGGAACAGAGTCGGGAAGCTATCAAGCAACTGGAAAAGCTGCTGGAATGTAACATCTGGTAAAATATATTGGCATGTTTCAGTGGATCTTCAATCTTATGAAAGCTGTTAAGCCAAAATAGGAACGAAATTGAGGGTTCAAATTGCACTGCGCTCCCTTTCGTGTCATGGATCACAGGAGAAAATACAAAAACATATGAAAAGATCTGTCGCTACGAGATAAATTGTGACATTTATGTTACTTTATCTCAACTAACAGTATGTTTCTGTCAGTATGAGTTGAGCTTAATATGATTTTGACCATTTCCATCTACCTCCTCCTACTCCCGGGAACTGGGAATACTTCCTGGAAATTCATGTTGTTAATGACTGGGCAAAGAGAGCCGTCAGACTGAAATAACGAATCATTTCATTTAATATTAAATGAGATTATGTTACCACTGTAAGAAATGTAGACTGCAGTTGAAGTGAGGGCAGGTTAGAGAATTACCCCAAATTTCAAGGTTCTACTCGATGTATCCCTCAAAATCTATTTATTTTCAATAACCAGATTTAGTTATGATAATTTTATGGTTGATATGCTACATGTTATGGCTGTCTACCAGTAATTAGCAGCAAATGGATTCAAGTCTTAAAATAGCAATTTCAATTTATATTTTACAAAGTCAGGCTAAGACAAATATGCCTGGGAAAATTAAAGGCATGGCCACACAGTGGAAATTAGGTCTAACCTTGATATAGCAAGTCAGTAAATATTTGCACTTTTCTGACAGTTACTAATCACAAAGGATAAAGAACAATGAATTTGCATTATGAACATGGTGCCAGCTAAAAGTGGGCAAATGATGCATTTTACAGCTATTCTGACTTCTATTGCCCAACAACTTCAAAAGCAAGAAGATATATTTGACTTTGTTCTTGGTTGGCAAGAAAAAAAGACAAACAAGGCAAATATCAAATGAGGTCTATGTAAAAAGTAACCATTTAGATATAAAGAGATCACCTTGCTGGAAGTAACACAGATTAGTGGTTTGTCAAACAGTTATGTGCTAAAGTACCTTTTAGGTAAAATTACTAAAAGGTGCCCTATTCAATCTTCATTTAAGCTCACTTGACAACTGACACAATTATGAATACAGCTGAAAGATCTAATGCAATCAAAATTTTTAATTTATTTGCATTTAAATGTAATTTATTTGATTCTCCAGAATAGGACTGCACAGTTATAGAGAAATGCAAGTGTAAGGAAGATGAAGAATCCATAAAATAACACTTTTGAGTTTGTGAGATAATCTGCATGAATAAAAGTTCAACCCTCAATTGCTTATCGGAATCTGTATAACTACACATCATATTATGCCCTGCTCCACTGCACTCCAAGCTGCTGTCAGCAAACCTCCACTAGGAATATTTTAACAAAATAAGAGCTTGGAGACTTCTTTGACGTTTCATTGTCAAATAAAGAAACAAACCAAGCTCTACCTTGCCAGAATATATGTGGCAGGGGTTTGTTGGCCTTGGCTAGAGCGCAGAGGCCACATCATTATTTGATGTCATATTCTGGATAACTACTCAGATTGTTCAGTGTTGTTTACTCTTATCAGTGTACATGGAGAATCATAGCATTGTGCCAATGGCCAACAAATCAATACCAGGTATATTCTGGATTGATGAGCTTGTAGGTGACCTTAGTGATTGTTTATGAAATAAGGAACCAGGCCCTGTCTTTCCAGAAAATATATGGAAGAGGCTTGCTCGGTGGTATATATTCACTTGTTAAATTTTCCACTTTACTTGGATTAGAAAAGCATGCAT
>BOPN01001372.1:70000-77500 GCA_017312705.2 Penaeus japonicus
AAGGCCTGGTGCTTATTCAATGAGGAAAATACATGAAATGAAGTATCTTTAGTAGAGGACCAGAAGGTGACGTAGTTCTTGCTTCGTAAGGCATATAGCGAATGGCGGTATTTATTATATGTAGATTGACCTCGGAGTTTCAGCTTTCTCAAAAAAGGTTATTTGTTTACTATACATATTGGCGTCTGTCTCTATGAAAGAGTGTTTTCTCCTCAGAAACAGATGATTTACTTTCCAAATCTATAAAGGAAGCATATTTCCTAGTATAGTGTGACTGAAATTCTGAGAGGATTCATAAAATATAAACCATGTTTTTAAAAATGTAACAGAAGCTTTATTAAGACCTCATAGGAGGATCAAATAACAATCATAATAAATAATAAAGGAATATAAAACACTCTATACATCACAAGACATAATAACGATAGCAATGGCATGGCGTAGCATTATTCGGTCACCTGCGCGCCGTCTTGTTTTGGCGCTTGATGAGTTTTGCCAAAGAAACAAAGCTGATTTTCTTTGGACGTATCTGAGTGATTCTTAACTATAATATTATTACTTTATGGGAATATTAGCGAAACCTTCGCATCATTATGGCATAGATGATGGCAATAACTTCCCGGTGTTGATATTTACACTTGCCATTTTCAGAAATGTTTTGCGCAGAGAGCTAGTGACTTTTGGATAGTTCCGCCATGCGTTCCGTCATGCCTCGAAAGCCATGAGCAGCTTCGTGAAGATGTTTTGCGTCTCGGCTCTGCGCTTCTCTGACCTGCGGGGCCGAAGGCTGCTACGACAAAAGGACAACAAATTAACAGAAACCATTCCCGCAAAGGCAGTCTTTCCGCCTTATTTTCTACTTTGACTTTGGAGTCTGTAAGGGCTGAAGAAATCGATGATAGGGTGATATCCGTAGTTCACCTTATCGGGATCCCTTCCGTCTCCGATACGCTGGTGGGGTCTTCTGGGGTCCACGGGCCCTCGCCGCCGGCTGGACTCCGACGTGTCGCTCGGGGTCCTGCTGCCGAAGCCCTGGTGCTCGTCTTGCCTGAGGGCGCAGGAAGGAACATTACTTTCTTTTTGCAAATCTAGGATTAAAAGGGGAATCGATTCTTCATACATTTAAACCTGAATATTATAATCACCTCCTCTACCATCCTCCTCCTCCTCCTCCTCAACATCATCATCATTATCATCATTATCATCATTATCATCATAATCATCATCATCATCATCATTATCATTATCATTATCATTATCATTATCATTATCATCATCATCATCATCATCATCATCATCATCATCATCATCAACATCATCATTATCATTATCATTATCATTATCATTATCATTATCATCATCATCATCATCATCATCATCATCATCATCATCATTATCATTATCATTATCATTATCATTATCATCATCATCATCATCATCATCATCATCATCATCATCATTATCATTATCATTATCATTATTATCATCATCATCATCATCATCATCATCATCATCATCATCATCATCATCATCATCATCATCATCATCATCATCATCATCATCATCATCATCATCATCATCATCATCATCATCATCATCATCATCATCATCATCATCATCATCATCATCATCATCATCATCATTATCATTATCATTATCATTATCATTATCATCATCATCATCTTCCTCCTCCTCATCCTCATCATCCTTCACTGACCTATTGAGACTGGGTCTGCGGGGTCTGAGGCCTCCAGGCCCGGGCCGTCGGAGCTGCCTGTTGTTCTCCACTGACGAGTCCACAGCTGGGTAATCTGGACAAAAAACGTATGAAGCTTCTCTGGCGCAGGCCTTTTCGCACCAATATTTTCATAAGTATTTACAGTCTATAAACCAAGAGCTTTTTTCACATTAACTTTTGCATGAATATAATGACCAATACTCCATAAAAAAAAATCATTTTAATCCTAGTGTATGAATATCCGGAGCAGCTTAGCGTGAGTGGCAGATAAAAGATTCGCAAAGGCATTGCAAAGATTTTTATTGACCTTCTGGCTCGTAGGATGGCGGCAGGTCCTCGCTTGCCTCGTCGCGCGGGGGAAGGACTGCCGTGGTGATCTGCTCGGAGCCGGCCGAGTCCTGGCGGTTGAGCGGAGGGAACACGTACGCGTAGCCCTGGATGTGGCACGAGCAGCAGCTGGGGACCTGCAGAGGAGGGTGACGGGCATAGGCTGAATCTCTCTCTCTCTCTCTCTCTCTCTCTCTCTCTCTCTCTCTCTCTCTCTCTCTCTCTTCTCTCTCTCGTTCCTACTCCCTCTCCCTCTCCCTCTCCCTCTCCCTCTCCCTCTCCCTCTCCCTCTCCCTCTCTCTTATACGTTCTCATATGAGCAATTCACTCGTGAATCACCAGTATGATATCATCGTTTGGATGAATTTACCTTGAAGATGTCCATGTGGAGGCCACGGCCGTCCTCCCAGGAGAGGAGGCGATGGTAGTTATAGACCTGATTGCACGTGGCGCGGTAGTGGTGGGACACGTAGCTGCAAGCACCGCCGGGCTTCCTGAGATTGGGAAAAGAAATGCTTGATGGTCAGATGAGATCTTCATGCAGGTTGTTGCCGATATATTCCTCACTTAATCAAAATTACAAATACTTTCGTAAACAAAGACACTGAAAAGAAGACGAAGATAAAGAAAAAAATCGTACATGCACTTTTCCATACGGATCGTCTGGGAGTATTTATCTACATTAACAATATATTTCCATTGGCCCTTGGAGTTCCTCGCGCGCTTGGGACGCGCATATTTCACTTCGGAAGGGCAGAGGTAACCCCCGTCCTGCGCGAAGTCCCGGTGGGCGTGGTTCTCCGTCCCCGCTCGCCTGCAAGTAAGAAATCATTCTTGGAGGTTGATGTCATAGCCATAAGTATGCGTGCGTGCGTGCGTGCGTGTGTGTGTGTGTGTGTGTGTGTGTGTGTGTGTGTGTGTGTGTGTGTGTGTGTGTGTGTGTGTGTGTGTGTGTGTGTGTGTGTGTGTGTGTGTGTGTGTGTGTGTGTGTGTGTGTGAACGAAGCATACCTGTTGCCGAAGTAGTGTTGAAAGTCGTATCTGGCCTCCTGAACGGACGAGACACCGTCCACGAGTTCGTCTGCGCTCTGGCTCCTGACCTCGGCCATCATGGTGTCTGCTCGCGAAGGGTCGCGGATTAACGATGACAAAATGGCTTCGCTGTAAGAGAGAGTTTATGGTAAAGAGACAGCAGACAAATCTTGAATCATAGTACTAAGGTTTCATGATTACTACTGAAGTGGCTTTTTCTCACGTGACTCCAATGGGATTCCATGTCTAGTTTAGCTATCCGATTCCTGATTATCTTTGGTATTTAGAAAGAACTTGCAGCGAGCAGAGCTTCAAGGGAACAACGAAGGCCTGAACACTCACTGGGGGTAATCGCCGGAATCCAGGCAGATGTCTTCAGTGTACTTGAGGCAGGTCTTGTCACCTCCGCCGAACACGGGGGCCGGGCGGCTTTGCGGCGGGCGGCTTTGCGGCGGGCGTGCTGGCCGAGACGGACGGGGTGGGGAAGGGCGGGAAGGGGAGGGGCGGGAAGGGCGCGAGGGAGCAGGCCGTGAAGCAGGGGGTGGAGCAGGCCGAGAGGGAGGTCGCTGATGAGGAGGTCGAGATCCTGGAGGGTTCGGGGAATTGAAGTTGAAGTCGCTCTCAAAGTTGTTGTTGAAGCCGAAGTTTCCACCGAACTCGTTGAAGGTGACCGGGCCGAAGTCGGGGCCGACGGTGTTTCCGAAGCCTTCGTTGACCGGTTTAAAGTTGTCGGCGGGGGGGCGTGGCCGCGGGCGATGTCCTGATTGCCGCGAAGGATGCTGGCGCGGCGGCGACGGCGCCGGTGGAGGGCCAGGCTGGTGCTTCGGGTGATGTGACGGGAACTGGATCATGGTCGGCCCCGGGACGAAGGGCAGGGGCTTCAGGATGTTGTCGGGGGCTGGGACCTCTGAGGAATTAAGATGCAGGTCATAAGCTTTTGCCGCCGGAGAAAAAGCAACGTGTGAGCCGAACTCGTCGCCAAACCAAGAACGTGATACGGCTTTCAGAAGATTGTTAGCAAAGTATAAACATGAGCACATGCACTCCCAATGGTAAGTCATTGTACGTTAGGCTAATGCCAACATAAAAGCTTTCTCCGTATACGCATATGTTTAATCTTGATTAAAACAAAGTTAATCATGACAGAAAAAAACCACTGTATACAATGAAGTTTATTGAAACATAGGACAACAATTGTGAAATCTTTCTGGACGTCATTTTCATGCCAGACCTGAAGATGAAAGACAGGATAATTTCAAAACTGTTGCCTCATCTTTTAAGTAATTTCGTTGGTTTATTGTAACACTTTATCAATAACATGTAGAACAAATCGTGTTCTGTAACGTGGATCATGATGCAGTTTGGTGTATGTGGCACCTTCTTCAAAAGCAGATTTTGAGATCATCATCTTGTTTTGTGCAATGTGCTAAAAATGTTGAACTATACATATCATGCACTTACTATAGATACCGATCGAATGTACAAGATGAAGCTGTTTGAAGTAACACTTCCATTGTTAAAGCATTATATACAAGCAAAGACCTGAACAAGCAAATTTTCTACATACTGTACATATTCACTCCCAATCTACAGACACTGGATGCAGTTGTTAGATAATATATTTACATATCGATACAAAATGCTAGTGGATAATAGTTTCTACATTACCTCCTACAGTATTAGCGACACGGCTGCAGCAAAGCACTAAGTTACCTGTTGGCCTCTACAGCTAAGCTCCACCAGCCGCGCTCCACGACAACACATGCTCCCCAGAGTGCCCTCACGGCCTCATCGCCCAGTTCGAGACAACAGGAAGGACTCGGCGCAAGACTCTGGTCAGCAGCATGGTGGCGGTGGCGGCCGTGGGAAGACGAACGAGCCGTCATGCACGTGAGAAGAGACGGGCATGCATATGTCACTCACCTTCCCGCGTCCTGACTGACTTAGAGCCTTATTCTATACTACTATATTTGACATGAACCTACTTCGAGTGTTCTGGATGCTGGCCTCACCTTGGGGGTTGTACCGCACCTGCAAATACACATTGGCCGTAAGAACTCGGCGTCGTCTTTTGTGCCTTGCCCCTCTGATTCAGAGAGCGAAGTGAAGGGAGGAAGCAGTTGGCACTCATTATGTCACATATATTGCAATCATTCGAGGAGAGAAAAAAATGAGCTGGGACTGAGAACTTCTCTGGTAATGATAAATGGTCAAAGGTAACAAGATAGATATTGATAACTGAGAATGGGAGAAGCGGATTATATATCTAGCTAGCCACGTCAATATTTTCTCTCTGAATAGATGAATTAACACACACACACACACACACACACACACACACACACACACACATACACACACACATACACACACACACACACACACACACACACACACACTCACTCTCACACTCACACTCACACACACAAACTCGCTACGTTTCGAACTTTTTAAAGAAAGTTCCTCATCAGGCGTAAGTAATCCAGAAAATGATTGCTTACGCCTGATGAGGAACTTTCATTAAGAAGTTCGAAACGTAGCGAGTTTTTCCTTTCATTTTTGTGGCAGTGTTTTATTTTATCTGTTTTGTGCACGTTACTGTGTTTGTGTTTTGTGTGATTCATATATATATGTATATATATATATATATATATATATATATATATATATATATATATATATATATATATATTTGTGTATGTGTGTGTGTGTGTGTGTATACATGAATGACTAACTCGACCTGGGTTACGGTCTTCCTTGAACTAAATTGTCTAGTAACCTTGTGAGGAAAAGATTGGTTCGTAAACCAAAGCCAGATATGTGACAAATATCAAGAGAAAATATTAGCCATTATCTGAACCGCGCAAAAGCTCAAGGCGAGAGCACAGCCGCGGGGGAAATCCAGCGCCCTCGGCAAATGCTTCATCACTCAGCTCATCACTCTACACCACATCACACTCATTCACCAGCAACACCTGTATTTCTTGTTCACTCCTATTCACACCCTTTCGAGACCCAGTCACCTCATCTCACTCCATACTACCTCATGGCCTCCTCACACTCACGTTCAGCCTGCCTGGAGGTCCTTGGGGATGCGGCCGGAAGTTCCTCATCGGACGTCGAGGCCTGTGTCCCTTTGGGGGGAGAAAGGGGAAGGCGGAGGTGATGACGCTGGCTCGAGGGAGGGGGGAAGGCTGGGTGATGAGGGTGGTCATGTGACGAACTCCATGTGACGATGTTATGATGAAATGATGTTAGTAACATCACTGATATTGACTCATGATGAGGTTAATGATAATCATTTTGTAACAGCACATGCTCTACTTAAGAGCTAATTATCAAAATTAAGGGCACACTTTTGTAAAATTGGAATTCTACAGAATTGTAAGTTACATAAACATTTAGTCACTGCAAACTTGTTTTGAATTGTTTCTTGGTCTTACCTGTTCTTATCATCTCACGCCTTTCCCCTGTCTCTACGAAATGATTTTTCTTCTCGTTTCATCGCGAAATCTGATCATTGAGTAATGAAGTGAAAGACTCCAGAATACCTTTATTTTCTCCTCCCACTCGTTCACTTACGGGAAATCAAGTTTCTTTATCTTACGTCCCGAGGCAACTCCTTCGCCCGGCTCTCTCCGTGACCTACCAGCGGCTGCGGCCTCCCGGTGAAGATCATGCCGATCATCTGCTCGCGAATCAGGTCAATGTTGTCCTTGCGGCGCTGCCCGATGAAGGCCTCGGCCACGGGCGCGGGCATCAGGTCCTGCACTTCCTCGTCCGTCGAGGAGGCCGCCTTGTCCAGTCGTTCCAACGTTAGGTTATAGCCTGGCGGGAAGAGGAGAGTCTAGCACAGCTTGCTCAGCATATTTCATCGATGGAAACGTTGGGATTCATGACAGTGAATAGACTGGCAGTGAAAAGAATGGCAGTGAATAGAATGGCAGTGAATAGACTGGCAGTGAATAGAATGACAGTGAATAGAATGGCAGTGAATAGACTGGCAGTGAATAGAATGGCAGTGAATAGAATGGCAGTGAATAGAATGACAGTGAATAGACTGGCAGTGAATAGAATGACAGTGAATAGACTGGCAGTGAAAAGAATGGCAGTGAATAGAATGGCAGTGAATAGACTGGCAGTGAATAGAATGACAGTGAATAGAATGGCAGTGAATAGACTGGCAGTGAATAGAATGGCAGTGAATAGAATGGCAGTGAATAGACTGGCAGTGAATAGAATGGCAGTGAATGGAATGGCAGTGAATAGAATGGCAGTGAATAGAATGGCAGTGAATGGAATGGCAGTGAATAGAATGGCAGTGAATAGACTGGCAGTGAATGGAATGGCAGTGAATAGAATGACAGTGAATAGAATGGCAGTGAATAGAATTACAGTGAATAG
>BOPN01001372.1:112500-115000 GCA_017312705.2 Penaeus japonicus
AATTTCTAGAATCATGCTCTGATGTATATAGCAGATGTCTGATCGCCACATCCAACGCACACGGAGTAATGCGTTACCTTGAATACCAATGTATAGTCCCACGATTTGAAGTGGAAAGCTGATACTAAAAAAGTATAGGGAAACATTTATTAATCAAAGGCCAGCGTAAACTATATTTATGTACGAGGGCTGAGGAAATGTTCAAAGGAAAAAGGGAAATTATGAGGTAAAAAAATCAAACAACACTGAAAATACAAGAATTCACCTGTTATCTCAATGTATTTCAAAATGTCAATGGACTCACTGCGGCCTGAGAGGAGTGGCTGTCTGGATCGGGAATCGAATGGCCCGCCGGCCGCTGGTGCTGCACGGTAGGCGATCGCCGGGGCCGGGTCCTTGGCCTCTCGGCGACAGGACAACCACCCTGGTAGTTTTACGGCGAAGCAGAGCCCGGGTCATAGCCTAAGATCAATGGTTACGAGAATGCTGGAACAATGGCTAACTGCTCTTCCTGCGCAGAGGTCACCATGACTAGAACGTCTAAAAAATCTTACGATTAGCTAATTCATTGGTGATAACTTTTAATCCATGGCGACGTTGCATTGTCAAAGGCAGTGTGCATTCTGCCCCCAGAGGATGGATAGGTGCAGAGATCTCAGTGAAGCGGAGGTCGACTGTCTGCGCTGAGGAATGACACGTGAATGACCTCCTAAATGAAAGAATAACCTGATTTGATTTATGCAACTTACACTCTATCATATCCTTTTCAATCATAGGGAACGTAAACCATCCCTATAACCGAAAATATAACATAAACAACTGCCAAATGCAGATCCTTCCTTGAATCTTGTCGTTCCTCCAACATCAATGCCAATTTCTTTTCAGCGAGTTCCTGTTGAAAGTCTTCTCCTTTCAGTGTCCTATGCGTTCACTTGTCCCGGTCTCCCACTAAGCCACCTCGAAGTGCCATGAGTATCTTTTTTGTCTTCATTTCTCAGCGTCTACTCTGAGTTAATGGTAGGTATATGGGAGAGGGGGGGCGGTTCTACTTGGCTACGCACACTCCTCTGGCCTAGATTCTGGATTTTCCTCTCTGGCTGAATTCGTCATCTGTCAAACAACGAAGTAAAAGTTTCGTTGCTATGCTTATTCCTGTTATACTTTTTATTTATCTCTCTCTTTCATTCTACAACTTTCATCTATCTTTCCTCCCTCCCTACCCCCCTTCTCTCTCATCTCTCTCTCTCTTCCTCTTTCTCTCTCTCTCTCTCTGTCTTTCCTTCCTTCCTCTCCCCTCTCTCTCTCCTCTTTTCTCTCCCCCACCTTTCTCTCTCTCTCTCTCTTTCGTTCTCTCTCTCTCTCTCTCTCTCTCGCTCTCTCTCTCTCTCTCTCTCACATTCTCCTCTCTCACTCTCATTCTCCTCTCTCTCTCTCCCCCCTCCCTCCCTCTCTCACACTTTCTCTCTTCCCTCCCTCTCTCACTATTTCTCTCCTCCCTCCCTTTCTCTCACTCTCTCCTCTCCCTCTCTCTCTCTCTCTCTCTCTCTCACACACACACACACACACACACACACACACACACACACACACACACACACACACACACACACACACACACACACCTCCCTCTTTCTCTTTTATCCAAGACATTATCTCTCTCTTTCTCTCCTCCCTCTGAAATTGAATTTGTTTCTTTCTTTCTCTCTCTCTCTCTCTCTCTCTCTCACCTTCCTCTTTCTCTCATATCCTCCTCATTCTCTCTCTCTTTCTCTCCACCCTTCTCTCTCTTTCCTCTGAAATTGAATTTGTTTCTCTCTCTTTTTTTCTCTCTTTTCTCTCTCTCTCTCGCTTATATTCGATCTAATACTAGTTTCACTTCCTTTATTTTCCAATTTTACAGAATGCATATGAGAAATATTACCTTGTATCGTAATATACGCTATTATTACACAAAAAAGTTTTTTTTGTTACGGATAACATGATTATTCTACCTTATTGGATAGGACACTGCACAACACATGAAAATAAGTATCCTTTATTCATAAACTTTACACGCCGGGAAAATATGAACTGTAAAATATATATCATATTTCATAAACGCTTCCTTTCTTTGCTGACATTTCAAACTAAAATGCACCTGGCTAATCATATGGCCAAAAGTAAACTTTTATCTACTCTGACACATTAAATCTAAACAGTCGAGGCTTTAAAGTGTAAGTAAACCATGGCGTGTATACGATGCAGTCTATGCTAGCTGGCTTCGGTGAGCTCGTTTTCTTTGATAACGGGTCGCCAAAGCCTCACCAAAACAGAAAACCAACTTTTTTCTGGGAAGTCTCCACTTTGTGATATCAAACACATCTGTTCGACTTACGATTTGAGGACTGTTATTTGCGAACCAAATGTTTACCTTCTAAAAAAATGGTAAATAATACAATTTCTCTCTTGGCGTCGCCACACAAATGACGGACATCATCATAAACAAATACTTTTTTAACAC
>BOPN01001372.1:177998-182998 GCA_017312705.2 Penaeus japonicus
TGTGTATGTATGAAACAGACAGAAAGAGAGAGAGAGAGAGAGAGAGAGAGAGAGAGAGAGAGAGAGAGAGAGAGAGAGAGAGAGAGAGAGAAAGAGATTAATTGATTATTGACATATAGTTATACATCAAGAGGAGCCACCAGCATGCTAACTAACTCCTCAAGCACTCCCACAAATAAAAAGTGTATCGGAAGCCCTACTAAAATGCACGGCGTAAAGTAATAAATAAAGATAAAATACATACATAACATGCATACCCTTTGTATGATAAGAGTGACATTACTCTTACATTACAGGCTCATAACAATAAGATATGTGCAGATAATCCAAGTCCTCCAATACATTTGTAGTGCCCCTTGTATGATACAGAAAAAAACACAGAAAAAAAGAAGAAAAAAAAAAACCAGTTCCTCCGCGGGTTCATAGTAATATACAACAAATGATCGTAATATCCTAGGAATAACCCCATGTTGAATCATCTAGATCACGTGATCAGTCCATGTGTTTATCGCTCTATTTTTTTTCTATCTGAAGGCGTGTGCAGTCTACAACATAATGAAGAAAATATGATCGCTCCCTGTTACAAATCTGACATGAGAAAGAGTTGACGTCCCCATACTCCCAGTGTCATGAGAGCTAAGTCCTCGCGGGTAGGTGTTTTCTCACAAGTGACTGCTCTTTTACCTGCAGATAGTGCTTCAGGCTCACGCTGCCTCTACGGAGTATCAGCCGGATCGAGATCAAATCCTTCTCATGCCTCTTGCGTGTCACTTTTCATCTGATCTTCGTCATACTTGGAACACATTCACTTTGTGTCTCATCCTCCACCGTCGTCACTTTGGCTTAATCATCCACAGCCTCGTTCATGTATATTCCAATGTGAGACTGGGATCCATACGAAATGCACAAGTACTTTCTGTAAACTCAGTTGGTATACAAGGGATCGAGTCCTCCACGAGCAGAGGATACCTTGAAGATTTGCTATTCAGCGACATGAAGGCATTCCGGGTATCTACGAAGCCACAGACATCCTTACTCATCGCAGAGACATTCTGCAAATCCTCATGAATGGCACGCACTTCAGGAGCCGTGGACTATCCAAGGCTTTTGATTGTCTTTTCTGGCACATAATCATCCCCAAAGATCCTACAACCGGATCATCTTCCATCCAGATCAATTTTGGAAAGAAGATCATTTACCCAAGAAATCTTTGTTTAAATTCGTGACCATTGCAATTTATCTTTCTCATCAAACTTGAGGATATCGACTGGGATGTTTACCTGCTGTTGTAACCTTCGCCAGTCGTCCATTACTAAACATTGCTCAAGAACGCCCAAAACCACCATTATATAGTAATTGGCAGCCTCGGGAGGTCAACAACAACAACGATAACAATAATAATAAAACTGATGACGATGATCATGAGAAATATATAATTATAATGGTAATACTAATAATAATAAAAAATAGTAATAAGAAGGAAGAAGGATGATAATGATGATAATAATCATCATAGCAATGATAATATATTTATGAACAGAAATAACAAGAACCATAATAGTAAAATAATCACATCTTTAACAAAAACAGAAATACAGTAACAACATTGATTACTAGAACCACAACTACTGCTGCAACTGCCGATAATAATACTAATAACAATAATAATGATAGTGACGATACCAATAATAATAATAAACAATAGCAAAGAACAATAATAATAATAACAATCATAACATTAGCATTCATTATCAACCTCTATAACCCCAACAACAAAATCATCAATTACAATTATCTGTTACATATCAATATTTTCGAAATCATCCTTATCATCTTTTTCATAATTATCAAAATTAGATACTTACCATCTACATAATGAATATGTGTTTGTGCCTGAGCATTTATCTTAAGAACGAAAACAGATATTGACTTGAATCCTTTTGCAGCGAGTTTTTTTTTCCCAGCGACCGTACGCGACACTGGAGCGGATTCCCCCCCCCCCCCATTTTTTGGCAAGAAAGGTAAATAAAAAAAAATAATAGAATAAATACTGACTCTCACCAGTACAACACCTGCGGTACAGAAGTCAGAGGTGCCAATAGCGAGGTCCCATTGGTTATTTCTATAATCACAATGATAATAATAGCAACCTTAACAATAGGATCTACAACCGCATCTGCAATGTGAATAACAATACAAATAATAAAAAAAAATTATAATAAGGTTGTCTCATTCGCTGGTTATTTCAACAATAAAAATAGCAACTTCAATCACTTAAACAATAAGATCAACAACCACAATTACAATATAATTAACACTGTAATCTATAACAACAACATTCAAAATAAGGCCTAATCCCCTTCGCGAGCAGAGCAGCAAAACATGCTCATGGCACCCGGAGATTCCACGCCCTTCGCCGCTCAGAAAGGAATCATCGCAAACCTTCTTGATACAATGGGCGGGCCTACCCCCCCCCCCCCCTATCATGGTGCAAGAATAGTGGGGGAGTGATGGTGGGGAAGGGAGGGGGAAGGAAGGAAGGTTCTTGCAATCATGCTATGAAGGTTACGTGTAACCCTTTCCCCCTCCAACCCTCCCCCCTTTGCCCCTTCCCCTACTTCCCCGCATGCATTAGGAACTTAATCATCATTACCTGTGTTCTTAAAGCCCTAATCACTTTGACTAGCTTCTAATTAAAGGTGCTACGGGCTCTTGTCCCCCTCTGCTCTCCACCCATCCCCCCACCCCCACTTCCTATCTGTATATAAAACGAAGCACAGGAGAAAAAAAAACGACATATTAAAACCCCAATTTCAGAATGTTAAATGTGAAAGACGGGATGCAATGAGCGTAGTCCCCGTTCGGAGCTCCTCCCTCACTAAGGACGGCCAACTTTTATAAGAAGCATAAGCAAGAAAAAGATAAAAGGATGCAAATGATAATGACCCATAATCCCTGCAAGACAAGGATGATTATCACATGAATTCTGGCCTTTAATATTGATTGGGTTCTGAGCCTCAAGGTACAGAACAGTCAGCGCAGGGGACGGGCTAGGGGAGAGGGCAGGAGGAGGAGGAGGAGGAGGAGGAGGAGGAGGAGGAGGAGGAGGAGGAGGAGGAGGAGGAGGAGGAGGAGGGGGAGGGGGGGGCAGAGAGAGAGGGGAGTCAGAGGGCAGGGGCAGGAGGCTGGCGGGGCGCTTGTTAAAAAAGCTGGTGTGCACACGATTTTTCTAAAGTTCTCGTTCTTCTGTGCTGCGGTTTTTCCTTCGGATACAATCATATGTGCTTATGAACGAACGAACGAACGAAAAAACGAAAAAACAAACAAACAAACAAACAAACAAACACGCGCACACACACACACACACACACACACACACACACACACACACACACACACACACACACACACACACACACACACACGTGAGAGGTAACCTATACCTCCAAAGTCGGTGATTAAAGAATTATATTTCGTAATCGACCGCCCAATCAAAAATAACGTATATAAAAAAAATAATAAAATGAAATAAAAAAAGGACAGCACGAAGGTTATCTTCAGGGCATGTTCGCCTTCACCCTGACGCCTCCTCACCCTTAATCCTACGCTCCCCACGCAAGGGTGAGAGGGGCATGGGGGAGGGGAGGGGAGTGGGAGGAAAGGCTAAATGGATATTTGAGTGGTAAACACACTACAAAAACGTATATATGATGCAAATGATGCGAGACGTGGAGGATGGGGATCGTGGAGGAGGAGGAGGAGAATATGAAGGAAAAGAAGAATATGGAGGAGGAGGAGGAGGAGGAGGAGGAGGAAAAGGAGGAGGAGGGGGGGGGGCCTAGGAGAAGAAGAAAAATGAGGATGATAAGGACAAAATGGTAATGTTGAAAATTGTTTTGATAATAGTGAGGCCGGCAGCGGCCACAGCGAGCGCATATTAGCGTGGGCGGAACCTCGAGCAAGCAAACAAGCACTCCTGCTAACACACTAACACAGACCAGGTGTCATCAGACCCCCTCGGAGAAGAAGGAGGACGGGGGGAGGAGCGAAGGCAAGCAAGGGAGCAAGCACACGATCAGTAGCGTTCAAGGAGGCTCAAAGTGTGGTAGGCTTTTGAAAAGCTTTCTTCCTCGGCGCAGGAGTGACCCAACGCCGTGACGTCCACGTAGCAAACAAGTCCGTTAGACATCATATTCTGACCCTCTCATCCCCACCCCCCCTCGTAAAAAGGAAGAGAAAAATCGTAACACCAGCGACCGCAGCACGAAGCTCCTGCCTCAACCGCAACCGCACTTCGCGACCGTCCGACCGTCTCAGCGGCCGGCGCGCGGTTACGAGTCGGTGAGTACCCATTTCTCATATTTCTGATGCAGCGTAATGAACCTATAAAAATACAGTTACCGTACCAACTGTCACCATTAGGAATCAATACAAATCGCTAAAAAATATACATCGATGAAAACTGCTAGCCAAGAATATGACATCTAGAAGCCACTAACCACAGCAAACAACACTGCAAACGATTTGACAAACAAAACAGGAAATCAGCGTTCCTATGTGACGTGAAAAACCAAAGTGAACATTTGTCTACGCAGTGAGAAGTAAGGGTAGGTAAGAAAGAGAAAGAGAGAGGGGAAGGGGAAGATAAGTGATAGAGAGTGAGAGAGTGTGAGAGAGAGAGACAGAGAGGGAGAGAAGGTGGGGGAAGAAAGAAAGAAAGAAAGAGTGAGAGAGAGAGAGAGAAAGAGAGAGAGAGAGAGAGAGAGAGAGAGAGAGAGAGAGAGAGAGGGGGGAGAGAGGAGAGAGAGAGAGAGAGAGAGAGAGAGAGAGAGAGAGAGAGAGAGAGAGAGGGAGAGAGAGAGAGGGGGAGAGAGAGAGAGAGAGAGAGAGAGAGAGAGAGAGAGAGAGAGAGAGAGAGAGAGAGAGAGAGAGAGAGAGAGAGAGAGAGAGAGAGAGAGAGAGAGAGAGAGAGAGAGAGAGAGAGAGAGAGAGAGGGGGAG
>BOPN01001372.1:187998-190498 GCA_017312705.2 Penaeus japonicus
CTCATGTGCCAACAGGTATCAATGGTATTATACTCCATGATGGGATCTGGAATGCATGAATGTAGGTGCGGAGGGCGAGTACGAGCATGGGTGACAAGGCAGTGAGTCGTGGGCAGTGAGGAGAGGGGCTGTTCACTAGCTTGTGGCGTGATTCAAATTATGTGTACCAAAAGTACGATTACTTGGTACAAAGAGTGTACCTTACGATACGAAAATTACATGTATCTGTAAACCAAATTAATAAATTTCGTAGAGGAAGTATATATTCCAATCACTACTGTTTTTATTAATGGTTTCAATGTTGTTTTTTGCAACACATGGCAAGAATACCAGTATGGGCAGTACTGTATCGTATTTTCTTTTATAAAATAGATATTGTAAATTATAGCAAATTCTGACCAGGCAATTCTAGACATAGATGAATACATCCAACATAATTCGTTCAAAAATAAATAAACAATACAACATCTCGCATACTCAATATAATTCAACCGGTATGGCAATGGCTGATTGTGTATCTAAAAGGAAATATTCGAATAATAAAGGGAATAATAATGAGGCGAAAGGGATGAGAAAGAGGTCCTTGTGATAAAATGAGGAGATACAGACAGCACATTCGGGCCCGATCATCTCAAATGCGAAAAACAGAGGAGCGTGAGCGCAGTGGGTCACGCGGAGGACAGTCCAAATAATTGTATAGGTGGATAGGTCATAGGAAACAAAGGGACTTTAAATCTTATCTTTAGGTCATTCCAGTAGACTGACAGTCAAGAAAACGAGCATCAGACTGATCTATCCGCGGATGTGGACTGGATTGAACTAGTTAAACAATTAGAGTGTGTGTGATTGATTGAGAGAGAGAGAAAGAGAGAGAGAGAGAGAGAGAGAGAGAGAGAGAGAGAGAGAGAGAGAGAGAGAGAGAGAGAGAGAGAGAGAGAGAGAGAGAGAGAGAGAGAGAGAGAGAGAGAGAGAGAGAGAGAGGGAGAGAGAGAGAGGGAGAGGGGGAGGGAGGGAGAGAGGGAGGGGGGGGGGGGGGGGAGAGAGAGAGAGAGAGAGAGAGAGAGAGAGAGAGAGAGAGAGAGAGAGAGAGAGAGAGAGAGAGAGAGAGAGAGAGAGAGAGAGAGAGAGAGAGAGAGAGAGAGAGGGAGAGAGAGAGAGAGAGAGAGAGGAAGGGAGGGAGAGAGAGAGAGAGAGAGAGAGAGAGAGAGAGAGAGAGGAGAGAGGAGAGGGAGGGGAAGAGAGAGAGAGAGAGAGAGAGAGAGAGAGAGAGAGAGAGAGAGAGAGAGAGAGAGGGAGAGAGAGAGAGAGAGAGAGAGAGAGAGAGAGAGAGAGAGAGAGAGGGAGGGATGGAGAGGGAGGGGGAGAGGGAGAGAGAAAGAGAGGGCGGGAGGGATGGATAGAGAGAGAGAGAGAGAGAGAGAGAGAGAGAGAGAGAGAGAGAGAGAGAGAGAGAGAGAGAGAGAGAGAGAGAGAGAGAGAGAGAGAGAGTGGGGGGGAGGGAGGGAGAGAGAGAGGGGGGGAGGGGGAGAAAGAGAGAGAGAGGGAGGGATGGAGAGGGAGGGGGAGAGAGAAGAGAGAGAGATGAATATCACTTTGTTGCGCACTTATCCCCCCTCCCGTCCCCTCCTTTACAGTCGTATTCATTTTCAACTATTGCGTCTTAGTCAAACCAATAAACGCTCTATTCCTTTCCTCTTTTTCTCTCTCCCTTTCTCTTTCTCTCTCACTCTCTCTTCCTTTCTTTACTCTTTCTTTCTATCCTCACTCTCTTTCCCTTCTTCACTCTCTCTTCCTTTCCTCTTTCTCTCTTCCTTTCCTCTTTCTCTCTTCCTTTCCCCACTCTTTACCTTCTTTTCCTTCCTCTCTCTTCCTTTCCGCATTCTCTTTTCCTTTCCCTACTCTTTCTCTTCTTTTCCTTCTTCTCTCTTCTATACTCACTCTCTCTACCTATCCTCCTTTCCCCCCTCTCCCTCTCCCTCTCCCCTCCCCCTCCCCCTCCCCCGTGCTAAGGGCAAAGAGCCGCAGCCATCCCTTCCCTTCGCGCAGGACGACCGCCAGGGGCACCGGCAGTCCGCGAACAGGTGTCTCGCCCCGACACCGAAGCCGCCCCTCCCACAGGTGCTATAACTCAGCCGGCGGAGACTCCTGCTACTGAAAATGTGAAGTCTAACCACGTCCTTGGGCACTATTAGACTAATCGCTATTTTATGTAGTCACTCGCAAATATACATATATGTCACATCAGCGCATCCCCACAATGGCAATAAAATGAGCGCGCCGAGAGGCCCCGCAACAGAAATAGAAAATCTCGTCGAGGATGTTTACGCCGTCCATTATTCTTGGGACTGAATTATGAGTGGCGGAACCGTCAAAAAATATGTATGTTTAGGGGATGATGATGGCAATGATGATCAAAATCATTGCGAGATAACAATGCCCGAGACACAGGGAGACAACAAGTAAGTGAATACACGAATAAATCAACCGAATAATTCCATAA
>BOPN01001372.1:241758-244258 GCA_017312705.2 Penaeus japonicus
GAGAGAAGAGGAGACGAAAGGAGAGGAGAGGAGAGGAGAGGAGAGGAGAGGAGAGGAGAGGAGAGGAGAGGAGAGGAGAGGAGAGGAGAGGAGAGAAGAGAAGAGGAGAGAGAGAGGAGAGGAGAGAGGTGAGGAGAGAAGAGGAAAGGAGTAAGGAGAGGAGAGGGGAGGAGGGAGAGGGAGAGGGAGAGGGGGAGAGGAGAGGAGAGGAGAGGAGAGGAGAGGTGAGAAGAGGTGAGGAGAGGGAAGAGAAGAGAAGAGGGTGAGGAGAGAGGAGAGGAGAGGTGGGAGGAGAGGGAGAGAGGAGAGGAGAGTGAGAGAAGAGGAAAGGTAAGGAGAGGAGAAGAGAGGAGAGGGAGAGGAGAGGAGAGGTGAGGAGAGGTGGGAGGAGAGGGGAGAGATGTAGGTGAGGAAAGGTAAGGAGAGGAGAGTGGGAGAGGAGAGGGAGAGGTGAGGAGAGAGCTCTCTCATTCATCGGTCTCTTGGTTAGAGAAAGTTAAGGAAGAGGTGGATAGATAGATAGATAGATAGATAGATACAGATATATAAACAGAAACACGCAGACACAGAAATAGAGAAGGAAACAAGAGCCACAGATTTAGAAAAAAACAAAAAGTTGGAAAATCGTCGAAAGAGACACACCGCGGCTAGAGTAGCGGGCGTGGGAAGGAGAGGAGAGGAGAGGAGAGGAGAGGAAAGGTAAGGAGAGGAGAGGAGAGGAGAGGTGAGGAGAGGAGAGGAGAGGAGAGGAGAGAAGAGGAAAGAGGTAAGGAGAGGAGAGGAGAGGAGAGGAGAGGAGAGGAGAGGAGAGGAGAGGAGAGGAGAGGAGAGAAGAGGTGAGGAGAGGAGCAAACAATCGCGGAAGAGAAATTCTGACTACCGGCTCCACGAGGCCTAACTCTCTGCCAAAGCACTCGGTCACGATCCCTAAGAGTGATAATGTGGGAGACAGAGAGAGGAGGAAAGGAAAGGGAGAAGAAAGAAAAAAGGAAGGAGAAGGATAAAGGGATGAAAGAGATAGGGGGGAGATGGAAAGAGGGGAAGAGAAAGAAAAAAGAAATGGATGAGAGAGAAAGAGGGGGAGAGGAAGAAAACAGAAAGGGGAGTGTGAAGTGATGGAAACGGAAGGGAGACATAGAGGGGGAAAGGAAAGGGGAGAGAGAGATAGAGGAATGAAAGAGGAAGGAAGGAGAAGGCTAGGGAAGGATAAGGAAAGAGGTAAGAAAGAAAGAAAAAAGAGAGGGAAAGAGGGAAGCAATAGAAAAGGAAGAGAGGAGAAAGGGTAAGGAAAAGAAAAGGAAGGGGGAAGTGAAGGTTAGTGAAGAAAAGAAACGAAGGAGAATAAAATGAAAGTGTAAAAGCGGAGAAAAAGAAAGGGACGAGTGGGAAAGAGTGTCAGAAAAGGGTATGGAAAAGCATATGGGGGAGAGTGAAGAAAAAATAATAAACGGGCAGAATAAAAGTAGGAAAAAAAGAGAAAGAGAGAAAAAGGGAGAGAGGGAGAGAGAGAGAGAGAGAGAGAGAGAGAGAGAGAGAGAGAGAGAGAGAGAGAGAGAATGAGAGAGAGAGAGAGAATGAGAGAGAGAGAGAGAAAATGAGAGAGAGAGACAGACAGACAGACAGATTGTCAGTGTTCTCCGTTTGGTTGTGTGAAACAGTCACTGACATTTTTCTCTCTTGATGGAACAGTCCAAGGTTTATTGAGGTTTATGACCTCACATCCCACCTGACGGTACCAAGAGAGCAAGCATAGCATGGTAGCGTGTGGCTGTGCTGGGACGTCCTGGCGCGGTGACCTCGCACCACCGGCGGGCGAGGTCAGGTGGGGATGCGTTTCCTACGGCCGCGGCGGCGAAAAAGGGGCCTGATCCAGAGACGAAGGGTGAGGTGTCTCCCTGTCGGTGTATCAGTTGTAATCCACCAGTGCCACCTGTTGTAAACCACCGGTGCCACTTTGTAATAATAGTTCCTTAAGGACACTGTTCCCTAGCGACTAGCGGAAGTAATGACCGACACCTGCTTCCTGCCGTGACCTTTCACAGCTGACACACCCACACGTATACCGAACCGGAAGCATCATTAAAACCTCTTCATTGACCAAGTACATTTTATATGTTATAGCAGGAGGAATCTGTAGACATCTCCCTCCTTCTCATCTTCATTACCATTTGATAGTATGTGTATTTTCATTGCTGTGTAACATGCAATAGTCTGCTTCCAGTCCGTTCAGCTGTTTCCGTTGGTCAAATAGCCTTAGGTGTAGAAAGTGACTCAGGCTCTGTACTTAAAGGACACACAAGGAACCCAGGTCAGACAGATCAGGACAGAGAGGTCAGACAGACAGACTAGAGCGAACCGCTCTGACCTCTGGCCTTCGGCCAGGGTCTGTTGTATTAAGAGTCCACAATAAAGACCATGGCACGTGAACGTCTGTCTCTTATCCACCGACCTACAATCAGGGCATTGAGTGGTTATAACAACTGCTCTCACTGGTGGGTTA
>BOPN01001372.1:251758-254258 GCA_017312705.2 Penaeus japonicus
CGACGCTGCCAGACGTACGCAAGCGAAGTCGGGGACAGTCGAAAGAATGTCTCAGGATATCCAAATGATACTACAAAAACTGGAAAGTAAAGATAAGGAAATAGAACAATTAAAAGGTAAAGTGCAATTACTTGAACAACGTGTGTGCGAGCTCGATGGGCGGAGAGGGAGCGAAGCCGCAGCATCCCCGAAACTCCCTCCAGCCAGGAGCCTCCTCCTCGGGGACACCAACCTCAGCTGCATCCTGCCATCAGATCTCGGGAACAACACCGCCATCAGAACTATCGTTAGCCATCAGAGAGATAGATAGTTAGCCATCAGAGCTAACACCGATCTCCTCAGGAGCTGGGTAGCAGAGAAGCCGAGCTGGACACCTTCCCAATGCATCCTATATTGCGGTACATATGACATCCTCGATGGTGTTCCCCCGAAATACTTCTTGGCAGTGTCGGTCACCTGGTTAGTGAACGAAAAAGCCAGTCTCCAAATATAGAAGTTTCTATATGTTAACTGGTCCCATGTCTGTCAACGGAACTACACTGCAAATTAAGTGCCTATAATGATCATCTGCTCAGATGGGGAGAAGCAAATGGGATAAGGATAATACAAACTAATCCATTATTTAAACTTGGCACTGGTGAGACAGACGAATTTTGTTTCGCTATGCAAGGTGATAACCCAGGCTCTATATTGAACAGACTAGGTACTATCCGTCTGTTAACTGCAATCGCTAAGCAATGCCCAAATTTTAAACTATGCGCTGATTGGGACGATGTCAGAAGAAACATTCACTTTAGCAGAGATACGCCCACAGCATCACGAAATGACAGGCAACTCCACCAAGGTGACCGCCCACCTTGGGGGGCTCCCTCCCGCCCCTCTACTAGGCAATTCAGGAGTCAACCAGCCGCAGTCACCCCCGCCCCCCGCTTAACAAGTCAACAACATAGAAGTGGCGGAGCACGACAGAGTATGGGGAGTCACGCACCTCCTCCCTACCAGGAGGGTGGCCCGGGGGCCAGGGGGACAGGACAGGGGGAGAGGACTTACCGTAGCCAAGGACCCCCGCCCCCCTCCCTCCCTCCCAGGTCTGCGCGCGGACACGAAACCCCAGGATGTGGCTGCTTCAATTGCGGCGAATATAATCATCACCAGGCGAATTGTAGATACGATCACAAGATTAAATGTGGACGCTGCAAACAGTTAGGTCATAAGGAACGATTTTGTAGTTTTTACAGCTTTTAGGATATTGGCAAAGATGTCGCCGATGAGTGTAAAAGGAACTACTTAGCTATAGAACGCATCAATGCTCAAAGTCTTTTTGCAGACTTAAATGTAATAGAGCATTTAATTAAGGAAAGAAATGTCGACATTCTACGTGTGAATGAAACGTGGTTAGGCCCTGATACAGTGAACGAACATATTAGTCTACCTGGCTATAAAGGGTATAGATGTGATAAAGGTAAAGGCGGCGGTGTGTGTGTGCATTTATGCTAGAACGGATCTTAATGTGAACCCTCTTATCGTCAACATTGATAAGACGTAAGGTGTTGAGGATGTCTCGGTAACAGTGCAATGTCGCAAATTACCCGCTATAATCGTGGGTTGCATGTATCGCCATCCAAAGTCTAATGTGCAATATTTTAACTATATTTATGATGTTTTTAAAGCTATTTCCCTCCGTAACAAGAATTTTTATGTTCTAGGAGATTTTAATGATCTTTTATCTAGTAAAAACAATCTTAACAAAATAATTACAAATTCCAAGTTGGTGCAAGTAATTGACAAAGCCACGACAGTCACGGCTTCTTCTGCAACGCTCCTTGATCTTATTATTACAAATAAGCCTCACACCATCATTCAATCAGATAGCGTCCCTTGTCCTATTGCGGATCATGACTTAATTACTATCACCTTAAATATATCTAAACCTAAGATCAAACCTGTAACAAAGACATTCCGTGAATTAAGGAACTACTCTTCTGACCTCTTTTGCAATCTCTTGATATCTGAATTAAGTATCCTAAACAAAATTATCTTTACTGACAATATTGACTCACAAGTCCAAATATTTACGGACATTATAAACAAATGTCTAAATACCTGTGCGCCAATGGTAACCAAAGTGGTGAAGAGACCCTTTGCCCCATGGATAAACAAGGGAATTCAGGCTCTCATGCATGAAAGAAATAACGCACAAAAAAACTAAAGTTAGATAGATTCAACGTAACACTACAAGATGATTAGAAAAAAAAACTAAAAAGAGAAGTAAGAAATCGATTACGCGGAGCCAATTCTGAGCATTACAATGACCGATTAAAGGAGAATAGTGGTAATTCAGCAGGAACCTGGAAAACTCTGAGGGAACTCATACCGAACTCTAAAAAGAGTAGCGACGATGTATATGAGGATGTAGATAAAAAAGTCGAAGAGTTCAATGCGTTCTTTGCTAATGTTGGCAAAGCTACCTTTGCTAAAACACAATGAAAGCAATCATAAC
>BOPN01001372.1:296758-299258 GCA_017312705.2 Penaeus japonicus
AACTTTAGGTTTTTCTTGCTTCTTTTGTTTTTATATGAATATTCCTTTTGTTTATAAATGGAAAAGAGGGTTATCTAGTGTTTTGAGTTGTTGTTAATCCCATACAAAAAAAAAAGCAAACACAATCTCCGGAATTTAGGAATATAAGTCTTAATTATGAGGGTTTGAAATATTCGAAAATACAAAAAAAAAAGATAATTCAGACAAAGAGCTTCAAGTGAGTATATAAAGTGGATTTTATATCTAAAAATATTCGGGGTTTAGTGATAGTGTCGCCCTTGCCTGATCGGATGCCCTTACTAACAGCAACTGTAGTATAGATAGAGCAAAGAAAGAAGACACAGAAAAAAAAAAAAAAAAAATATGACGATGGTCTTTTCGCTTTACTGCTTCTTCAGGCCTGAAGTGAAAATAACACGAAAATGTCTTCAGCATGTTCGGTAACTTTGCTGTTTTTTTTTTCCTTTCGTTGTTTCATTGACAGTTAGTAAGAAGGCTTCAAGTCGTCGGGATCATCTTCTAAAATCGATTTATTGATAAACAGATCATCAAATCAGAATGTCTAATGAAAGGAATAGAAAAGGATAAAAAACCATCAAGGGTTTTTCTTTTATACATACGTGTGTGTGTTTGTGTGTGTGTTTGTGATGTGTGTGTGTGTGTGTTTGTGATGTGTGTGTGTGTGTTTGTGATGTGTGTGTGTGTGTTTGTGATGTGTGTGTGTGTGTTTTTGTGATGTATGTGTATGTGTGTTAGGAAACATGAAAAGGCCTGGCGTAAATCGGGAATCATTCGGTTTGAGAGAAAACGTTTTGTTCGAGAACACACAGAAGTATTCTAAATAACAACACAAGTTACGACTAGAAAATAAGTTTTGAGAATAAAAGGTTTATATAAAAAATATATATATTATTAAGTATTACTTTCGTTGTATTAACCCTTAGTTTACCCTTTACTGTTACTACCATCACTATTACTACACCATAACTATTATCACTACTCTTACCAATGCTAATAATCATACTTCTATTTCTACTTCGATTATTACTAGTAATACTTTAACTTACGATGATGATCATAATCTTAAGAACACTATCTACCATTTGCCCTCAACCCCACCCCACCCCACCCCCACCCCCGTCGCCCCTGACCCCCTCTTCTCCCCCGTCGGCCCTGACCCCCTCTTCTCCCCCGTCGGCCCTGACCCCCTCTTCTCCCCCGTCGGCCCTGACCCCCTCTTCTCCCCCGTCGGCCCTGACCCCCTCTTCTCCCCGCCAGACAGCGACGCCGTGAGCCGCCGCGCGCGCTCCTTGCAGGACATGGCGGCGTCGCCCTTGCTCGGTCGCCTCGCCAGGGACGACGGGCCGCTGCTCAGCCAGTGGGACCTGACGCTGCTGGGGGAGGAGCAGCCCTTCGCCGTCGACGTCGCGGAGGGGGATGCGGTGGCCGACTTCCCCCCAGCGTTCCGCAAGGGATCCTCCGACCTGCCTGCCGACCTGCGCTCCGCCGTCGCCTCCGCCATCTCGAAGCGTAACGAGGGCAAAATACCGACCATGGGCCTCGGTAAGAGAGCGCCCACTTACGTCCCGTATGTTAGTGTAGGTTAGTGACTTCATGTGACCGGGGGCGCTCTGGCACTTCCATTCATTCCGCTCGAGGGCGCAGGGCGTAATTCTTTTTTTTTTTTTTTTTTTTTCCTCTCTTTGCTCAAAGGATGGTATGGACTCGTTTTCTCTTTATTTCTTGATGTGTGTCCATTCGTTCTCGACCCTCTTATTTCCTTCTTTATCTATATTCCCTTTGTCCTCTGTTCAAACCGAGGGAAAAAACATAATTTATCTTCTGTCTAAAACAAAGTTACTGGCTTCAAGTGACAGATTTCGTCGCTAGTTTACTACAAAAATAATAAGACTGGAAACAATAACATAAAACAAAAAACAAAACACTGATGATAATAATAATGATAATAATAATAATAATAATAATAACAATAATAATAGAGTTAGTAACAATGACAATAACAATATAATGATGATAATGATGAAGCCTATATCCACTGCAGCCCCTAGGATGCAAATGCTAGAGCAACCCGCCAGTCACAGCGCTTGTGTTTCTTTTGTATATTTGTTTTTGCGCATCCATGTTTGTCTGTCTGTCTTTCTATCTGACCGTTGGTTTGTTCACTCGTCTCTGAGGAAGTAGATTAAAAAAAAACAAATGTTGAAAGTCTCAGTTATACTCATCTTGCGCTGTCAAATTATTATTTTTCATTCATACCTTTTTTTCAGTTATATATCCAACTTTCGGTGACTATCTATTTTGTCATTATAAATGCCTAACTTTGCGTTGATTTTTTTCTGTCGAACTCTCTCTGTATCTATCTTTCTAACTATTCCTCTCTCTCTAACTCTTACTCTAACTCTCTCTCTCTCTCTCTCTCTCTCTCTCTCTCTCTCTCTCTCTCTCTCTCTCTCTCTCTCTCTCTCTCTCTCTCTCTCTC
>BOPN01001373.1:0-2500 GCA_017312705.2 Penaeus japonicus
TTTTTATTATCATCATCGTCATTATCATTAATATCAATATCAATATCATTACTATCATTGTCTTTATTTTCATTATTGTCAATTCCATCATCATTAATGTTAGGTTTATTACCATCCTAATTTTTAAAAAATTTACTGATAGTACCATTATTGTTATCTTTTCTATTATCAGTATCATTATTATCATTGTTACCATTATTATCATTGTTATTGTTATCATCATTATCATCAATATCATCATTATCATCATCATCGCTATCATCATCACTATCATCATAATCATCACCATTGTAGTGGTCATTATTACTATCTTTTCTGTTATCAATATCATTATCATTACCATTGTTACCATTATTATCATTGTTATTGTTACCATCATCATCACTATCACCATACCATCACCATACCATCATCGCCATCATCATCACCATCACCATCACTGTCATAAATGATTCTCAAAGATAAGGAGCGGAAGAGACCTAAGCGTTTCTTTCTCATTACTTTCCCTTTCTGTTTGAAGATTATTTATTTTTTGCATTAATAACCAGCTGTTATATATCCTCCTGCATATCGTAGGATTGTAATCGCGAACGGAATTGATAGACATGACCTTGCAGGATATGAACCCTGACGTTAAGTAAAAGAAAAAAAAAAGAAAAAGAAAACATGAACAGCTGATTGCAACATGGTATAACATTCTAACTAATGATCCTATCGCTAACGAAGACAATAAAGCCGAAATAAAAAAAAATCTCGGAAAATACATAAAATACAGCAATGGAAAGTGCATTACGCTCTGTGTCTTTGAAAATCCTAGATAGTTTTGTGATATCCATTTGACACGCATTATCCCTTCAGAGAATACGGAATACGGAAAGAATACGGAAGAGACTCGACCCTTCGTCATGAGAGGGTCTTTGTTTCTTTGATAAAGCATTCGATCATCCTTCCTACCTGTCTTTTTCTTCTTCTTTTCCTTTTCCTATCTACCTCACTCCTCGTATCCGCCCGTGTGCCGCTGCAAGAAGGAAATTGCAAGGGGATCAGAATGGCCGAATCAGTGACTCTAGCTCTTTGCTTCTCGAATATCCATTGCCTTTCCTTCTGGAACATCCTCTCAGCATCTCTATCACCCGAGATAAGATCTGGCAGCATCTCTCTATTTCCCGATCCATCGCCCACCTGCCTCGCTCGTCCGTCCGGCCGGTTCGAGAGAGAGAACCGCCAAGGACCGGATCTGCCGAACCAGGAACCCCGATAACATTTTCCTTTGAAAGGATTGCGGACGGAAAAGGACCTTGGTCGGCGAAACGCCTCGAGCAACGAGCAGATTTGCAATAAAAATTCTGAAGAGGGAGATATCGCCAGTGATAAATATATATGGCCTTCTTTCAAAAATATGTCTTTCTGTTTACTCTCCTTCTTCTTCTTCTATTTCTCCTTCTCTTTCTTCTTCTCCTTCTCCCTTTGTTGTTCTTCTTCTTCTTCTTCTTCTTCTTTTTCTTCTTTCTTCTTTTCTTCTTCTTCTTCTTCTACTTCGTCTTCTTCTTCGACTTCTTCTTCGACTTCTTCTTCGTCTTCTTCTCCTCTTCCTTCTTCTTCTTCTTCTTCTCCTTCTGTTCCTCCTTCTTCTTCCCCTCCTCTTCCTCCTTCTTCTTCTTCTCCTATTCTTCCTCCTCCTGTTTCTTCTCCATCTTCCATGCACTATTTCTTTCTCTCTCTCTCCGGTCCTGCTCGGGTGACTTCCCTCCAATAGGTCTATAATCTAGAGCTATCAGTGTTCTCCATCTCATATTCTTCGTTGTTGTTAATTGTTTGTTCTTACTGTCACTGTTACCATCATCATCATCATCCCTACTTCATCATCGTTATTACCATTGCTCTTAGTATTGTGGTTATTTAGTTATGATTAACATCTTAACCGTCATTTGCATAATTCATACCTTCATTATGGCACTATCGCATCATTAGCATTTTAATTACGAATGTCATTTCTAATAGATTATCATAACCTTTATTTTAGTTGTTATTGACTGTTATTAATGTTATACAAGTTCCATCAGTTTATTATAACTCTCATTGGTATGTTTCTCATATTGAATTATCATCATCATTACTATGATTAGTAGTTTTAATGTATTTTGTTATCATTGTTAATGTTCTTATCATCGTTTTCTATATCACAGATATCGTTCATCATCATCTATATCTTTCTCCTTAATATTACCGTTATCCGTGTTTGTATAACCGTATTCATTTTCTTTTCTTTGTCATTACCTTCGCAGTTGTCATGGTCAATGTTATCCCCATTATTATTGCAAGAATGAACATTGGCATTGGCGTCTTGCTATTATCATCATCATGATAGGCCTATCGTCATTATCAGGATTATCACTGAACTTAACCTTATTTCTATGATATTCTTCATACTTATCATGATCCTCTGTTCGCATCATCGTTATTAGTATGGATTGTACACACACACACACACACACACACA
>BOPN01001373.1:5000-12500 GCA_017312705.2 Penaeus japonicus
TCTCTCTCTCTCTCTCTCTCTCTCTCTCTTACAAGAACTTCAAAACTATAAGTATTTTTCTTTACAAACTCTACAATCAATCAGCCGATCAGTCAACTAGTCAATAAACAAACACATACAAACAAAACAAAGAAACACAACACACCCACCCACCATAAATGAATGAAAGATCGCAATTGCAAGTGCATCTGCAAGGACGACCTTCCCTTCTTCTTCACACGCCTCGGAGCAATGTGACTCCCGAGAACTCGCGCTTGACTTTAATTGATTCTGACTCATTCGATTGGACAACTCGACTAATTCCCGGATTCATTAAGCACTCATCTTTGCAATGTGATCTAAAACTATTTCGAGTTCCGGCCCATTCATTCCGGTCCAGTTAGTGGAAATGTAAAATTGCCCAAAATTGTTTTTTTTTTGTTTTTTTTATCATATTAATGATAGTAGTGATAAGGAGGTTGGTGGTAATCATGATGATGGTGATGATAAGTAGGATAATGTTGATGATGAACATAATGATAGTAATTATGATAATAATGACAATGATGATAGCAATAATGGTAATAGTGATGATACTAATGATGATGATGATGATAATGATTAAATTGATAATGATAGCAACGATAATTCTAATAATAATGATAATAATAGTAATAATAATGATAATAGTAATGATGATGATGATATTCATAATAATAACAATATAATGATGATAATAATGGCAATACTAAAAATGAAAATAACAATAAAAATGATAATGGTAATAAAAAAAACAATGATAATGCTCTCAATAAAAGTGATGAGAAAATGATACTAATAATAATGATTATACAAATGATTATAACGGTATTGGCAGTGATAATAATCATGACTAGAGGAAAATAAATAATATAAGATATAATACCCTATGATTGTTTAGAATTTAGTAGAATTTGGGGGCTGCCTCCTATCCTACCCTTACCCTACCCCTCTACCCCCACCACCCGTATCGTTTACTCCTACCCCTTGCCCTAACCCCAAACCCTTACGTCCTTGCCCTTTCCCCTCCACCATTTTCCCCTTATCCTAGCCTTAGCCTCTTCCTTTCCCCCTTATCCCTATCCTTAGCCCCTTCCTTTTCCCCTTATCCTATCCTTAGCCCCTTCCTTTTCCCGTATCCCCATCTACCCTCTACCATCTGCCCAAACCCTGCCCAGTGCCATATACCCACACCTTTCCCCTCCCCCACCTCCCTCCCCCTCCATCGAGAATAATCCGGCAGGGCACAAAGTTCCCCACAATGGAGGTGCCAACTTGAGAGAAACATGTCGGGGATCGGAATTTCGGTATTAGCATCCTCCTCCGCGTCCCGATTTTTCCTCCGCGCGCAAAGTAGTTTCCAATAGAAGAAATATAATACTCGTCTAAAAATACGACTTTTCTTTCTGTCTCTCTGTCTGTCTGTTTGTCTGTCTGATTGTGTTTGTGTCTGTATCTGTGGCTATCTATCTATCCCTCACTCTCTCTCTCTCTCTCTCTCTCACCCCCCACCTCCCTCTCTTTCTCTCTCTCTCTCTCTCTCTCTCTCTCTCTCTCTCTCTCTCTCACTCTCTGCCTCCCTCTCGCTCACGCTCTTTTTATCTCTCTTTTGGAGGTTTGTCTTATAGAATTTATTGCCTCGTTTTTATTTCTGTGTCATGTTATGTTATTGACATACATATAAAAGGACGAATATGAACTTCATGACCATAACTATTTTTTTTCTCCCTCTTGAGTGTCTTTGCTACAACCTTACAAAAAAAGTACCGTTTCTTGCACTTAATCAGTCAATTAGTCAACCGCTAAATAGACAAATATATCCTTATAAACTGATATATGTGTGTCTTCAATGTTATCTATTTAATGAGATTCGAAACCAAATACGATTGAAAAATAAATCAAATTTGTAAAATCTCTATTCCTCTTCCATTTGCAATCCTTCTATCTGGTCCTCTTTCCCCCGTTAGTCTCGCACTGCCTCCTACCCAGGGTCTTGGTCGCTTTCTCTCTCTATCTTTGTGTGTGTCTGGTTATATGTATGTATATATATATATATATATATATATATATATATATATATATATATATATATATGTATGTATATATATATATATATATATATATATATATATATATATATATATATATATATATATATATATATATATATATATATTATATATGTATATATATGTGTGTGTGTATATGTATATATATATATATATATATATATATATATATATATATATATATATATATATATATGTATATATATATGTATGTATGTATATATATATATATATATATATATATATATATATATATATATATATATATATATATATTATATATATATATATATATATATATATATACATATATATATATATATATATATATATATATATATATATATATATATATATATATATATATATACATATATATATATATATATATATATATATATATATATATATATATATATATACACACACACATTTATCTTTTCTTTCTCTCTTTCTCATTCTCAACTTCTCCCTCTTGCCTTCTCTCTCTCTACCTTACCTTACCATTTCTCTCTCTCCCTTGCATGCAACCTGAGCATTCGTAAGCAGAGCTCGCCTGCCCTTATCTGCTGCCCCAAGAAATCAAGGCCACGAAGAAACACGGAAGCCTTAAGATCAAAATGCCGAAGGGGCTTGAGAGGACCTCGTGAGCACAACCTCGCCGTAATCCTCCGGGAAAATAATCCACTTAAGTTGAATGATTCCTCGATAAGTAGGCCATGAGACTTGAGGCAGAGTGGAGACGGAGGAGGGATGGGGCGGGAGGAAGGGGGTGGGGGTGTGGGGTGGGGTTGGGTAAGGAATAAGGGGTTTGGGGGCTTAGGGAAGGGGAGGGTAAGAAGTTTGAGGAAGGGGGGGGGGGGGGTAGAGTTGGGAATAGGGTGGTGGGGGTGGGGGTGGTGGTAGGAGCGGCCCCCCAACCCCAGGGGGGTTAGGGTGGTAGGTAAGGGATGTTCCTGGAGGGGGGGAGGGGGGAGGGAGAGAGTAATAGATTCGAGGGCCAGGAATTGGAAGGTAAGGGGTTCGTTCAGTCAGGGTTCAGGGGTAAGGAGGTAGAAGAGGGGATGAGGAGGGTGGGGGTAGGGGGGTGGGGGGGGGGGAAGGGAAAAGAGCGACGCGCCAGCCGGATTGAAGCTATCCGAAGCAGATGCCGGAACAGACAGTCTTCTTTTATTCGAGTTTCGAGGGTTTTAAACAGCAGGGTATTCGGTTTCATGGCGGCCAAGAGGATCCAGAGGTTAGCCTGACTGGAACTTTTACTGACTAGGTACAAACTTTACGTCAGGTCGGCCTGCAGCACGAGGGGTTAGGGGCGTGGGTGGAGGGGAAATGGGGGAAAGGATGAAGGAGAGGTTGAAATGTCTCTATAGATCCAGGATCGTCGAAGACTACGCACGGTCTACGCCCTAAGAACCTCGTTTTCTGCATCTGTATCAAATTTGCATCGTATTGTAGGATGCATCTTGAGGGTGAAGCTGACGTAAGCCTTCCCCCTGCAAGGTCTTCCTCGGTGAAAATAACATCGTATTGACTTTCCGGGGATGCGTCAGCGAAGGACCGTCACAATTATCTAAGTAATGCGAAGGAGAGAGACGGAACGAAATGAAATGCCCTCAATTTGGTGGATTTTGATGTTATGTATTAGGGAAAAAAAGGGGGAGCTTATGAGTTGCTGATGTGTGGGTGGGTGAGGCTGTGGGTAGGGATAGAGGGGGATGAAAGTGTTATACTTCCCATTTACCCTCGCACATCCGGGTTCTCGTGGGGTCTACACAGCTATTTAGGTAATGTTCCCAGGATAGCTACAATTTTGGGAAATGCCCTATGCTTAGGGATAATTTCTCCTCCTCCTCCTCCTCCTCCTCTCACACCCTTCTCTCCCACCTACTTTACTTGGATTAGTTTCTTCACAGCCCGGGAGAAAAAAAAGAAAAGAAAAGAAAAAAGATTACTTATATATATATTTCATCTCGGACCTAGCAATTATCACCCACCACAGTGCTATATCCGTTAATTTCCCGCAGAAAGTGAGAAAGCGATATACAAAAGGAACGTATGAAGAAGTACATCAAGCCAGACAAAATCGCCCAATGCTAAGTGACATAAAATCCTCAGTAATCCCGAGAAATTGCCTGAAATTGCTCGTTGCTGCGCCAACTTACCTTAATATCCTTGCTACGTGCGCTGACTCCATCTCTTCGTTCAGGGACCTCTCCCTTTCTCTTCCTCTTTCCTTGCGTCTACTGGGAGAAAGAGAGAAGGGAGAAAGGGAGGAGAAAGGAAAGAGGAGAAGAATAAATTGTAAAAAGGAAGGAGGGACGACTGGATGGGAAAATAATAGAGGAGAGAGATAAAACCATTTCACGCAATGTGGATATATTGCTGTTTTATGTATGCAGAAGGGAAGCGAATGAATTTCTTCTTCTTGTGAAAAAGATCATAATCTAGCATGATTGGTAATAGAATTAATTCGAGATGATTAGATAGTCTACTGAGATTCTGATGATGTGTATGTATTTTTGTCTTTCTATTTTTTTTTCTACATATGCGATGGCACACGTTATGAGATATATGATATGTCCACAGACTTCGATGAAAAGAATATGCTACTGTGTAATTCCCGTTATTGGCTTATTGATATTACTTACTACAATATTCACATGTCCTTTTAACAAATACATGCAATATGTCGCGTGATTGTTTTTGTTTTACATTATTATGAACTTCTTAAACCATAATAAACAAGATAACTCTTTGAAATAAACGCCACGAATATTTCACTTCAAACCCAGAGATTCACAAGCACTGAATACAATAGACCTAATCATCAGTAATCGATTTATATATCAAAATTCTAAACTACCTTTCACTTGCTGATTAATATGACCTCTGACAACATGCATATCATTCTGCTTGATTCATATCCCGACTTCATTGCCCGTTTCCCTTTCATCTTTAGTTACAATCTCTAAACGATACATCGGATACAAAAGTGCTTGTGTTACTCCAATAAAGACAACATAATTACCATCTTGTGCTCGTCCTTCTGTCTTCAATTGCTGAATACTTACACACCCTACCGTGCCAAGATGAGAATTATAACGATAAGTCCTTAATCTTCAAAAAATAAAAGCATTGTTTATATCTATATATGCATATACTGTAGATAGGTATGTATAGAGTCATTATGTAGATGTGTTTGTACTTGAATTTTTATCTATCTAATGTTTAGATAGATATCATTGAGATAGATAGATAGTGTGTGTGTGTGTGTGTGTGTGTGTGTGTGTATCAGCACAAGAAAGACTGAATTGCGTAAGTTGTTTCGCCGCGACGTATATTGCCTGTAACAAACATGACATCCAATCAATAACAAAGTTAGAACTGATAATCATCCAGTGATATCGATCACGGTGGCAGAAAAGGAAGATGTGATATTGGTAATACTGTTAATAAAGACAATCATCGTGACTGTAATAGTAGGAATAGTGTTGATAAAAATAGGATGATAAAATGGTCTACTTAAGATTGCCATATTCTCAATCGTAATTCACAAAATTAACTGAAATTAAAATTATCTGAAGAAAAATGTATGAAAATGCTACGAAAGCATTTGGATAGAAAAAAAAGCGATAGTTGTCTTTAAATTACATATTTATCCTCTTTATTTTAGTTAATCTTTCATCGTTTAGTGTCTTTCTCTATATAGATGTAATAATAAATATCCCAAGAAATATAAAGTGGTTGGTACATCAATCTATTGTAATTACTTTTTTTTTCACCCTTTAGTGACAAAAAAATGAGCGTGAATTTCAAGTAATAACGATAATGATAGTACGATAGTGGCAGTAAAGTAATAATAAGGTTATAATGAAAATATATGGAATAGCAACAGCATTGACAAGGCTAGCGAAAGCATCGAAAAGCTTGTTACTAATTGATCGCCAAGTAAACAACTATACTGGTTTGCCATGGCTACCAACCGCGCTGGTAAACGGTAGTTGGGCAATAATGCCTTATGATCGTAAATTAGAGAATCCGACCCCCGGCAAATTGCACTTGGGTAGACTGACTAGCTTTGTTACATCATATTCCGAATTCACGATAAACCATATCTATATCGTATCAAGTACATAGTTACATAGCTCGTTTTACCTTATGACGGGTGTCCCAAATGGCTGTATGGCACACTGAGTTACAGCGTTGAAATGCTCACTTTTATTCTGAAATGCACATTTTACTCTTAGCTTTTCTCCCATGTTCCATGTTTCACTGACCTGCCAGATAAAAATTCGCAGTTTCTTCCCGTAGAGTTCGTGAGTTCGAGACCGTTGAAATCACCTCTTTTGGAAAAAAGTTAACAATTTGCTCGTTTTTGGAGATTCACCAAGGTTTGTGGACATGCAGCTTCGCCCCCTCCCGAGTTATGATCCTTTCGCAATGGAGCCGGATCTGCGTGTCACTGGGATACTGATCCTGATAAAGACAGGAGGTTCACGGGTCATCATCGCCGGTTGCGGCAACACGGATACACAGCGTAGACATACGGGCAGAAACAAAATATATATATAGACATATACATATATATGTGTATGTATATATGTGTATATATATATATATATATATATATATATATATATATATATATATATATATATATATATATATATATATATATATGTATGTATGTATGCACACACACACGCATACACACACACACACACACACACACACACATACACATATGTATGTATATGTATATATATATATATAGATATGTATATATATACATATATATATATATATGTATATTTATATATATATATATGTATAATGGATATATATGGAGCCGAAAAAAACGAATCTTATGACGTGCACAATAGAGTCTGTATACATCCTAAGTCTGTGAAAAAACGTATAAGCTTTTTTTCGCATAAATATGAATGAAACAGTGCGTAAATTCCCCATTATTACGTCTTCAGCGATGGTAATTCTCATTAAGAATTGCAGATATTCATTACAAAGGCGGCAGATTCCCGCTTTGCGGCCTTCGGGATTCCAGCTCCCATTTCTCAGGAAGGGAACTACTTGCAATAGAATCCATAGCAAAGAATTCATTATTCATTCCCAAAACAGTGTAACTTTGTGGCATTGGAAATTCTTATCTGATGGTATGAAAACAATATAACCGATCTCAGATCACATGTTTCCTTGTTCTCCCGCTCTTTCTATGCCAGTGTAAGTTGCATGTAGAAGGCACACTGGGTGCAAATATCTTATTCACTACCTTGTTTTTGTTTTGTTTTGTTTTTCTTTTTTTTCTTTTGCGTTCAATCGTTTATGCATAAAACACGAACACACTCGCTTCGTGCTCTTGTCCCTTCTATCTTTATTCGAGTCATTGGAACTTTTA
>BOPN01001373.1:22500-26292 GCA_017312705.2 Penaeus japonicus
CGGGATTTGGGCGTTTGGCGGCGTCCGTTGCCGGGAGGGGACGCGCGCCGCGGTTGCTCACTCGGAATTATTCATTACCTCACAACAACAGCGTAACTCACTCCGCTCTCACTCTCAACTCCCCGCAATGTCACCGCGGATTTTTTCCTCGTCTCGCCTTTAGCCACAAGCACTTCCCGCGGAATTATTCGAGGCTTGGAGAAGGCGAAGGTACGGGAATTCTGCATTCGCGTTTTATCTCCTCGGGTTTTGGCATCTTGGGCGGGCGTGCGGCGGCGGGTCGGGTCGGGCAGCCTCAGGGACAGACAAAGAAACAGCCAAAGGGGCCCATTTCTTGTCCGCCCGCGCCCGTCAACTTAACCCCCGCGGGCTACACTTAGTAAATTATTAGGGAGAGGTCTTTTCCCTCTCTCTCCTTGCTAGGAAGAACGTAAACACTCATTTCCTATCGAGGCGGCGGGAAGCGAGTCAGGGGGGCGGCGTTGAAGAGAGAGAGAGAGAGCGAGCAATAAATTGGGAAGTTGTTTTGATTCTGAGCAAAACGAGATGCGAGAGGCGAGAATTATGGCCTTTGTTCATAAACTCGTGGCGACGCTGCGTTGACTGGACCCGGATAAGGGATGTCTTTTTTCGTATTTTAAATTTGCGTTTTAACGATATAAGGGAGCGATTTTCTTGCGCGAACTTTGCAGTTTGGGGGAACTTGTGTGCAAGATAAAGTTTGTGATATGTTGGAATAGCTTCGGTGAGTGTATTGATGATTGTCAGTGATGAATAGAGAGAAATTCTGAAAGAAATCCATGAACGGACGCAGAAAACTTTTACAAAGGACCGACGCCGTGAGATGCGAGTGTTGTGGATGTGATCGTCCGCCAAAGTTGAACAGTGGTGGGATTTGCAGTTGATGTATGCAAGATTGAGTAAGTTTTTCTTGTGAAGTGTCTTGCTCGCCCTTTCTGCTATACTTTTCTTCGACTGTGAGGTGTTTCAGTGACTTTTGCAAGTTTTTGATGCTGTAATGTGATGATTTCTGGAGATGGCTGCTTCGTGGGGTGGGTGGGGGTGGGGGGGGCTTGGTAGGTCAATCTTTCACAAACTTTGAAAGTTGACTAAAAGAAGCAATAAGTGGTTGCATAAAAGGAATAAAGAGCTGATACAAATGTGTGTTGAGTGATTGTGCTAATTCAACAAGAAGTTCTGGAGAAAAAAAAATAGTTGGGCAATTTTTGGATAATTGGTGTTGCCTATAAGTTGCAGCCATGACAGTGCAAAGTGATCAGTTTGCTTGTGAGGGTTGGTGAGTTAGGAGCTTGGTGGTGGATGCCAGGACTCTGCCTGTCTTGCAAGATGAACAGTGTTTCAACAGCAACCCTACTTGAACTTACATGTGCTTAGATCACATGAGAGAAACTTGATGGTAGATATATTGGGAATTATTCATTTTTAAGAGGATTTTGAAGAAGTGGACTTTGATAAGTTTGTGATGTGGTTGGACAGATTTGAAAAGACAGTGTGTATGTGTAGTGGCAGTGGTTTATGACTTAATTGAATAGCAAATGTGCAGTAGCAGGTATTGTTATTATTTGCGGGTAATGAAGATTTGATGGACAAAAGTTACACAATGATATTGAATTAGTTAATTAGTTGTAAGGTGAGAGTTTGTACAAATGAATTTAAATGTATTATAACAACATTTATAGTGAATTTCTATGAGTTATCTGAAGTCCTTATTTGTGTTAACTAATTGGCAATTATGTGTCAGTGAATCAGAATGCTTAATACTATTTAAATTTCTGAGAAGGGCAGCCATAGTGCATTAACATATGAAGTTTTCATTTGCATGCTCTTAGTTGATTTGTATCCTTGCAGTGGGGGAAAGTGTCTAGCTGAATTAGTTACTAAATCAAGGTACTTGCATACCCACTTGTATTCTTTAATACAGTTTTGTAGCAAATGTAGATCATATAGTGAAGAGCATATAGTGGGAAATGAGTAATATTTCACATTTCTGAAACAAGACAAACTTCAGCTAGTATCAGAGTATAATGTGGTTTTACTTATTTCACATTCCAGATAGTATACAAGGTGGAGGGGGGCGAGGATGGGGGCAGATCAGCAGTTTTGCCTCCGATGGAACAATTTTCACACTAATATTACCTCAGCATTCGAGTCCTTGAGAGATGACGAGGACTTCGTCGACATCACACTTGCCTGCGAAGGCAGGCAGATAAAAGCACACAAAATGGTCCTTAGTGCCTGTAGTCCATACTTCAGAAGTTTGCTAAAAGTGAGTATGTTGCAGTATAATCACAAGTGTGCTTTCAGTCTTGCAAAGCTTTATATATGCATTACATGTGACTGTTCTTTAACACTTGATTGTATCCTATCCTTCTAGGGTAACCCCTGCCAGCATCCCATAGTGTTTCTTAAGGATGTAACCTTCGCCAACTTGACTTCCATCCTGGACTTCATGTATCATGGGGAAGTTAATGTTTCACACAATGAGTTGGCCACATTTCTAAAGACAGCAGAGGCGCTTAAAGTCAGAGGACTGGCGGAAGATGAAAAGAAAAGAGTAAGTTTTTATTTTTATTTTCCATTATTATTTTTTTAGGAGATATCAGTCTTTTAATAAGTATAGCTTTGTACATTATATTGGTTTATAATCACTTTGTTGCACTGGGTGGTTATTTGATATTTACAAAGTCAAACATTTTTAATGTGAATCTAATTTTATACTTATAGAGATATTTACAATTTATGAAAGTAAATTTTAGATACTTGATCATCTATGCAGAAAAAGAGTTGGGAGCTATTTACAATATCTGATGGTGAAAATGTATGCTGCAATAGTGATTAAATATGTTGATAAACGCTTTTGGGGGTTTAAAGATGACCATGGCAAAGATTGGGTACATTTTGGGATGCTGCCTTTTAGTCACTGGACTTAAAAAAAAAAAAAATATTTGAATGATTTATGCAATTATGATGTGCCCAAGATTAGCTTGTGGCACTGACTCATGTTATTTTCACTTTATAGTGTTGGAATCACAATTTATAATTCCTTTCCTTTTTTTCCTTTCTCCTCTCTCCTCCCTAGGACAGTGAAAACTATAATGAGTCCAGCTCGCCTCCCCCACCTAGAGACCCCCCTGACCCGGGCTCACCTCGGCCCGAGGAGGGCAGCAGTGCCCCCGACACACAACTCAGTGATTCACCCCCACCCAAGCGACAGAGACGGCGGTCAGGGGCCTCGGTACACTCTGCAGAAGACACAAATGAAACGGTGCTAAGTGAAGCCAGGGACAGTAGTGTGAAAAATGAGCCTCAGGACTTTAATGAGGAAGAGGACATGTTAAGTCAGAGTGTGGAGCATGAAAATATAAAGACAGACGTAGGAGAAGACAGTGAGGAGCGGAATTTTGGTCCCTCCGAGTCTGTGACGATCAGCAGGAGTCAGGCAGCTATGCAGCAGTTACAAGAATCTTTTGGGTCGTTCCTGCCGGGCATGGGCCAGAGTCCGGGCTTCCTCCCTCATGGTGCTACTGACATGCCAAGACCTCCACCCTACCCTCTGGAGGGGGTTCAAGGTAAGAAATGAAATTTTATACATTACTGACTCACACCTCCCTCTCTCTCTCTCTCTCTCTCTCTCTCTCTCTCTCTCTCTCTCTCTCTCTCTCTCTCTCTCTCTCTCTCTCTCTCTCTCTCTCTCTCTCTCTCTCTCTCTCTCTCTCTCTCTCTCTCTCTCTCTCTCTCTCTCTCTCTCTCTCTCTCTCTCTCTCTCTCTCT
>BOPN01001373.1:32282-42282 GCA_017312705.2 Penaeus japonicus
ATATGTTTATGTATATAAAATATGTATATATATATATACATATGTATATATATATATATATAGATATATATATATATATATATATATATATATATATATATATACATATATATATAGATATGTGATGTATATGTATATATAGATATGTATATATAAATGTCTATGTGCATACATGTGTATATTGGCTTATGTGCTGTTATATTTATATATGTATGTACATATGGAGAGACACGTGTGCACACACAAACACACACCACACCACACCACACACACATACACTTTTCATATTGTATGTATTGGTAGAATGTTTTTTTTTTTTTTTCGAATTATATGCACATGTATCTATACATTTATATTATATATATATGTATATATATTATCTCTTTTGGAAATTGACAATGGCTTAGTATCGGGTATGGATGGGTTTTAATGGATAGATACAGAAGATTCTAGCATCCAACTCTTGCTGTTTTAATGAGCAGGTAGGTGAATGGCAGTTGCACCTCTGTAGAGTGAACTGTGACACAAGTAACACCAATCCCGAAACTTTTCATTGCTAAGAGCAGAACCCTGACATGCATCATAGTATCATATGGACAGAGGTTTTCAACCAGAGTCTCTTATGTGCCTCCTGCAGGATTCGTAGGTCCAGCAAAACAAAGTAAAATAAGAGAGTAACAGTGTGAAGGAAAATAGTCATTATTGATTTATCTGTATCTTTGTAAAAATGAATAAAAAGTGAAAAAAACACAAGTGAAAGCAGGCTTTAGCCTTCTTGAAGGATATATGCGTGTAAGCTAACACAAGTACCACAGACTATGGTGAGGGGAACTCAATGACATTTTGGTAAAACACAAAAAAAGATAAAACAAAAAGAGAGAGAGGATAATTTGTATGTCAAGGCCATGTTGTTGGAGGTCGGACTCTGATTGCCGGTTTTTCCTACCGTTTCAGGAGGGATCAAAGTGCGCTTCAATCGGCCTTACAGTTGTACAGTGTGTGACTTTAGCACGTTTTGTCGGCGCTCATTCTCCAAACACCTCCTAGAGACACACCCGGCCATCAAAGTCTGTGACATGATCAAGAGAAAGAAGTCTTAGAGGGATGACAGTGAATTAGAGATAAAATATAGATAATAAAAAGGACTTTTTTGTAATGTTTTTTATACTTTTTTTCTTGTTCTTTTTTTGTGGAAGGGGAGGAGAACAAAGTGTGATGAAGACTTTTAATAGTGCTCGCAATATTGACAAGTTATTTTGCTAGTGGAACTTGGTAGATCCAGCGAATTAAAAAACAAACTATATTTATTAAGCAAATAAAGTTAAACTAAGAAACTATGAATAGCAGTTAAAGCTATGAATGAACAAGTGCCCACATGAACAGTCGTCACGTTCTCGGCAAGACTATTTGATCTCCGATGGTGCTTTTTATTCTGACAGTTTGCAATCTAATTTACCTAGTCCCGATTTGCATTAAAAAGGACAGCGATCCTTTCATTTTAATTGTACACGCAATAAATCCCTTTGTACTGTATTAATGTGATGTGACAGCCCTGTAACTTTTGTCAATTAAATGGATGAAGCCATTGTGTGTTTCATTCAGCTATTAACTTTCCATGGTATGGTTGCTGTTTCTTTACAAACTGGCATCAATAAAATTCTAAGTGGGATGTTTTCACTCTTGCAGGGCCCAGCTTGGCCTCAGACGATTCAAGCCAGTATTGCCCATATTGTGGTAAAGTAATCAGGCACCGCAGTAACCTGCGAAAACACATAGCCGACATGCATTCTGGAGTATACTACCAGTTCAGGTGCATAGTTTGTGCTAAAGTGTTCCGCACGAAGAACTCCATGTTGACGCACACCTATAGGCAACATCCAGGCATAAAGGTGAAGGGTAACAATCATACTAGCACCCCCACAGCAGCAGCTACCATTTACCCCCACACTTCTACCACCTCCTCCAACAGTCATTAAGAGCCCCTTGTCTTCTCTGTTACAGGAAGGCTAAACATTGGGTTCGTTGTGTGTAGCTTCTGTAAGAAAACCTTCTCGTGCATTAGCAGCCTGCGCACGCACATCCGAGACATCCATGACAATACTGGCCCGTATTGGTGCCCGCACTGCAACAAACCCTCAAAGAGTCAATCAGGGTTAAGAATGCACATCCAGAGACACCATCGTAACTAAACCAGCATCAACCATCTGCAAGACTAAGAGGGCCTTTGGTCTCTTTTCCAGGCCGTGTTGTATCCTCGGGCCTGCCATGTCCTCACTGTTGGAAACTATTCTCCTGCGCAGGTAGTCTGCGCATCCACATCAGGGACATTCACACTACAAGTGGCCCTGTCTGGTGCCCCATTTGCAACAAGCCGGCCAAAAATAAGAATGCATTGAGGGTGCACATTCACAGGAATCACAGGCGTTGTGATAACCAGTGATCTGTAGTCTGTGGACATGGGGTGGATAGTAGTGATAGCTTGTGATAGCTGAATGTAGCAGAGCACTGTATAATTGTTGCTTCTAGTCGTGATATATGTGTGCAGTAGTGCTGAGACAGAAGATTGCAGGCTTTAGACTGTGAAGTTACGTGTCTGAAACACAGGTCCCTTCAGCAGTGTCTTCTCGTTTTGCAGGCCGGCCACCACCACCAACATTTGTCAGTGAGCAACTACAGTCAGTGGGCCCACACTGTCCGGAGTGTGGCAAAGTGTTCTCATGTGTGTCCAATGTACGTGTACACATACGTGATGTGCACGGGACGGACGGGCCCTATGTCTGCCACCTATGCAACAAGCTCTCTAAGAGTGTAAATGGACTGCGTGTACACATGCATCGCAACCATAGACACCTCCAGCACCCACACCTTCCCCACCTTCCTACTCCTTCACAAACTCTACATTAAGTTTCCGTCTCTTTCCAGGCAGGGCCAGCTCCTATATGGGCTTACTTCACTGTCCATATTGTGGCAAAACGTACACGTCCATTGGCAATCTGCGGGTGCACATAAAAGACGCCCACCTCTACTTTGGGCCCTTCCCATGTGCTATGTGTGATAAAGTGTCAAGAACCCAGTCGGGCCTGAGGATGCACATACAAAGGCACCACCGCAGCAAAGTCAACTGACAGCACCTCACTCAGGATGCAGTAGGGTTGGCCAGTGCCATGCTTGCAAACCGTGTCCACTAAGTGCTTATTAAGCTGACAGTGAGAGTTAGATGTATGCATGAAATGGTGCTTTTAGGATGGAACACAAAAAAAGATATTGTTTATTTGCGCTTGGAGAGGAGTTTGCATTTCGTATCCTCATAATTCTCTCTCAATTGCTAAAAGATTTAATTTTTTATTTTTGTATGATACTCCCTGTGTATTTTTGAAATGGGTCTTGGCACAGTGATAAGAATGAGTGAACACCAAGGCCTTGTGAATTTGGATGTAGGGTGTGAGTACAGTGTAAAAATGGTTGTTGGGTGATGATGAAATCGGATGATGATGATGAACATGAACATGATCATGAGTCCAATAAGTGGCTTATATATAAAGAAGTCTACAAGAAGGGTAAACAAGAGGTCCTCGGAGCTTGGTATACGGGTGAAGCTAAAGCCGGCCTCTTTGTCAATGCCTTGTGCTAGAGCCGGTCCCTCTTTCTTGTAAGGCAGTACACGGTGTGAGAGATGTCATTATCTGTAGTGTTGAGCTTTTTTGTCGTGTGTGGCTTCTTGTTTGGCTATAACTTAAAAAAAAAATATATTCATGCAGTGACGTTGGAGTCTTGTAGCCTTAACTGAAAAACACTTGGACAGCGGTGGATCCGACAGGTTTTTAAACTCTTTAAGCTTTTATATAGGAGGTTGGTGGCAAGTGTCAGGGCACAGTAGAGTGAGAGCATGCTGCCAGTAAGTCACGGGACTGTAGACTTAAAGTAGTCCACCTGCCTGCTGCCTGACTTGCCTGCATCTTACTTTGCATGCCCTCACATCAAGCTGCTCCTGTCATGGCAGTAGATAGTAAAGGGTGTTGTTTTGTCGTTACAGGTTTGGGCTTTTTCCCCCTGGTCCGTGAGCGCAGGCAGGTCCGGTATGAATGCTCGGTTTGTGGTCGTACATTCAGTAATGTGTACAATCTGAAGGTCCACATGCGGGACCAACATTCAGGCCTGGGAAGTGCCAAGTGTGATCTTTGTGGCCTATCATTCAAAAATCTGAGTACCCTGCGAGTGCACAAGAGTAACTACCACCGCAAGACGGCCAGCAAGACTGGTACTGCTGCCCCCTCTGCTGCCTCAGCTGCCTCAGCTGCTCCCTCTACCTCAGCCACCAGCAAACAGGCAGTGGACGAGCCGCGCCTGCACGCCTGACCGTGCAGCAGTAACCCGTGTGGTGTCTCGTTACAGGCTCCGTGGGCAGTACAGTCTCCTTGGCCCCCCGCCTCCATCCTGGCCCTGGTCGGGCTACCTGCGGCGACACCAACTCCCTTGACTGTGTAGGGCCGTGGCCGCCGCCCGGCGTGGTAGCGGCGCCTCCATGCTGGCCCAGACAGGCATCAAGGTTCGCCTGTGAGTTGTGCGGGAAGGAGTTCACACGCAGGTACTCCGTCAAGGTGCACCAGCGGGATTCACACTTCACCAGGCCAGACACGGTGTTTGAGTGCACTGAATGTGGCCGAACTGCAGCCACGCAGAAAGCTCTCAAAATGCACGTGCACCGCTATCACCGAAGTATACAACTGTGACCTGACAACATTAGGAGCCACCCAGCCGCAAGGACTCGCCGCAGCCGACGCAGCCGACGCCGCGCAGTCCCTGGCTAGCTGTAGACTTAATAGGTTGTGTAGCTGGGTCAGCCAGAAACTAGTTCCGCGTGCTAGTAACACACACCACTGTCGTTTTTTCAGGCTACGAGTGGCTGAGTGGGGATCTCAGGGAGTCTCGGCCCAGGTTTCCTTGTGAGCTTTGTGGGAAAGGCTTCACTCGTAGATACAACCTAAAAGTACACCAGCAGGACGTCCACTATAACCCCATACAAATGGCATTTTATTGCACGCTGTGTGGCAAACAAACCACCAGCAAGAATGGTCTCAGGCAACATTTACTCAAGTACCACCCCAAACACTGACACAGCGACCCCGCGGGGTCGTTACACTTCCCGCAGTATTAACACAACCACCATAACCTCATTTTGAGATGCCAAGCGTCCCAAAATCATATCTACCTCTCGTTTCAAATAAATCTCCTCAGCATATGTCAGTTGTATCAACAAAACCACCCCAACCTCAACTAAGAAAATGCCACTGCCGTACAAGACTGAGGGATCAAAAGAGAATTATATAGATATTGCTATTTTAGTCACTGCTAACATTAGTGCCTAGGTGCCAAAGACAGCCAGGAAACGCAAACCTCATGTCATATACCTCCACAATGTATGTATGTTGACCATATATATATAGATATATGTATGTATATTTAATGATGAAATAACGTACACTACATAATCACAAACCCACATGTACAGGGTATTTGTACAGTAGAAATATACAATAAAATACTCAATACAAACAGTAGGCGTTGTTTTGTGTAACCTCGGTAACGTGTGAAATAGTTGGAGGAAGAAGAGGAGGAAAGAGCTAAACAGGTGATAAAATAAAGATAAAAGAATATAAAAGATAATTATACATAAATAAAGAATATACAATAACAATCTCTGGTGATGATAATGCAGTAGGAGAAGAAATAAAGAAGGAAAGATAAATAAGAAAGGAAAAAAAAAAAAAACAGCAAGAAAAGAAACGTGTCAGGGAACCCGCGCCGGTTAGTTCACACGGCCGCTTGGGTCCGCGGGATCGCGTGTGACCTTGGCCTTGAAAACTGGAGGTGCTACTGTCTGCTCATCCCTTCCCCCACACCCCCACACCTTCCCCGGGACGGCCCCGCTTGTCACAAATTCACGTAAGTTCAGCTCACACCTAACTTGGCTTTCATCTTGATTTTAATTATGGAACGAAAAGACAAAAGAGTAAAAGAAATATGTACAGTATTTTGATGTGAACTTTAGAAAGGGTGGGCTAATGTATATATCTGGGTTTGTTTTTTGTAAGAGTTCAAACAGGGAAAGTCGGTAAACCAAGGATGTAGACGTAGAAGAGAAGGGGTAGTGAGGGATCCCAGAAGCCAGTTGAGTTACCGCTTCGGTTGGGCTTTGTGGTGATGGTCGAGGCAGTCGATTTAATGTTCATGACCTGAGAAGTGTCTCCATATGTCAGTAAGGACTGGGATTGATGCTGTCATTTTGTAAAAGTAAATGCCAATACTTGGCAACCGCTCTGATTTGTACTCGGGCCCCCAAAGAGTGCTAGTTCAGCGATGGGGCATTGATGCTGTTATTGGTGGACCTAAAAAAAGGTAAACAACTAAAAAAAGATCAGATGGCAATGGATGATGATGACCATGATAATGATAAAAGGGAAGCCTGGTGGACGGTGTGACTGACCTGGGCCTCTTTCTTGTTTTTCAGGCCGGTCAGCATCTGCCACTACCCCCTCCACACCAACCAGTCCTTCACTGTTGTCCTTCCAAATTCAACAACAACAACAGCACCAGTGCCAACAACCACAACAACAACAGCACCAGTGCCCACATTGCATGAAAATGCTGTCCTCACGTCAAAGCCTCCTTAGGCATTTTGAGGATCGGCACGTGATCACACAGCCCTACCGATGCGCTATCTGCGGCAGCCTCTGCAAAACTAAGAATGCGCTGCAGAAGCATCATTATACCTACCACAGGGGCTTGCCATTGAGAATCCTTTAAATGGTTTTCATTATATTTTTATAGTGGATGTGTATAAGCCATAAGAGGGAGATGGTGATGGTGGCGGTGGTGGTATTCCCCCCATACACTCCCCTTTTGAATACTCGTTCCTATGCTGTGTTAGTTGCTCTCATACATATACATATAAATAAATATATATATATAAATATCAAACATAAGGGAAATCAAGGCATTATAAGTAAAAGCATCCAGAAATGAGCAATCATGCCGTACAAACGAACAAACACCCACTTACCACGTCCTCGTCGGCTCTGGAAGAAAAAAAGAAAAAAAAACAAAAAAACAAAAGCAAAAACAAAAAAACGTGTTGTGTGTCGAGGAGGCCTCAAGTTTTTAACAAAGTGTTCCTACTTGATGATGTATGATAACACAAAATATGATAACAAAAATAAGAGACACGGGCGACTTCCACCATGTTTTAGCATACATTTAGGCCTAATTCACACGGCTTTGTTCGAGACCCGCCTTGTAAGTGATTTTAATATATAAAGAAATGGTGGTTGTCGTCGCGTGGTCTTGCTGCCCGCCGAAAGTAAACTCTTGTATGACCGCCTCTGCTTCGTGAAACACTTAGAACGACCTCCTGCCTTGTTGCCGGAGTGTCGGTCCTTGTACTAACCTCTTAGGGGAGACTCCAGCGCAACGTTGACTGGATTATTATAAGTATATAAACTTATAAATATATATATATATAATCGTTGAATTACCACATGTATAGTTGTTATATAGTAGTGCCCGATGACTTTGTGAAGCCACTGTAGGAAACCCCAGTTTATAGTTTTTGTTTTTTGTTTTTGTTTTTCAATATCTCATCCGCGGATATGTCCCAAGGTTTACCAGAAGTGTAGAAGGGGAACGCAATTGATTTTGTTCAAGCATTTATATAGTTAATTGCTGATTTTAGAGTGGTATTTAAGAGGATGAAATATTTAGAAAATTACACTTCCGAATTCATACTTCTTTGATCGAACTCTAGGTTGAATGAGTTGCATTGGGTGGAAAAAAGGTTTTATTGAATCAATTCCATTCGATTTTTTTCATAATTAAAGTAAAAGTGTGTGTGCATGTGCGTGTGCGTGTGCGTGTGCGCATTTATGTACGAGCGTATATCGCGGGATTGACATGGGGGGGGGGGGGGGGGACTTGATGAGAGATGGACTGCTGTTGCGAGAAGCCTAAAAACAAGAGAACTAGCAGTACGAAGGATCTGCAGTGTACAGCGTGGCGTCGAGGAGTTAACGGCAAAGGATTGATCAAGTATTGTAAGATCTAGTGAAGGAGGACCTTTATCTTTTGATTTCTTCATCTTTTTTAATCACTAAATGATTTTTATCTTCATATCATCAGGGTATGGCTATGGACAAACTTTTATGTGTTTTGTGGTTAACTATTAGTAATTTTGTATCTTACTTGTTAAGTAAATGATTCTCTACCACTTTCGTTTGTTATGTTTGTTTGGCTGAAGGGTTAGGCGTAGATGAAGAACGTTTTTTTTCTGTCATTCTATGAAACATTCGTTTAACAGCAACCAAAGCTTCTAATTATTTCAAGACTATATCTCTTGTAAGATTTCCCATACAGTAGCAGTAGTGCGTAACTGTATTGCGAAATTCCCGTAAATGTTTGGCCTCATTACATTAGCTACTGGGCCGATCAACTTTTTGCTTTACCCTTGACTAAACATGTGCCTCCTCACCCCCGGTTGAGAGAGAGAGAGAGAGAGAGAGAGAGAGAGAGAGAGAGAGAGAGAGAGAGAGAGAGAGAGAGAGATGAATATGAATATGAATATGAATATGAATATGAATATGAATATGAATATGAATATGAATATGAATATGAATATTTATATATATCGATGCCCTGCTGTCCACTTAGCAGTTTCCTCATTCAACGGTCGTCATCTCCGTCTCTTGCAATGTCCCATCTCCGCCAAGGCTCACTCCTAGAGTCGCGACTGCTGCGTGCGGGGACTCGCGGACCCACGGAGCCGGAGAACATTAATTACCCCGCGACCAATGATCGTCATTCAGTTCCTCAGAAGACTTCTTTGTGTCAGTAACTATAACGACTATGATTGGCAGGAAGTCTCTCCCAATCTCCCCCTCCCCACACTCGCCTCTTACACCACTCTAGCTAATGGTAATTCGCTTTTCTTTTCATTCGCAATGTTCAACTTTTGAGTAGTTGTTGATATATTTTTTTTCCTTTTTGTTGACGTAAGGGGAGGGGGATCTAAAAGCGCTAAGATTTGCCTACTTGTACACTTAATCAGCACTGCCATGACGCGCGTTTGAACCACCCGGGGCATCATAGTGTTACACTAATTCTTGTCTGCGTCGCCTTGGAGGAAAGATACGAGGAGGAGGAGGAAACGAAGCGATGGGGAGAACGCGCGCTCGCGTTGTATATGTAAGGATTCTTAAGATTTATTTACCTTTGATGATAGAATGAAGACGACGACGATGATGATGATAAAGATAATGATAGTGGTGATGAGGATTACAAATAACAAAAAGATGCAAAATATTTAATGGCCCGTGCAAGGACTCACATTGTGACCTTGGAAACGGAAGTGGTGATTTATGTATTGTCAGTTTTCACTGATTTGTTTGATTTTTTTTTCTCACAAAATATGGAAAGATGTATACTGGATTTTTTTGTTGTAATTTTAGGAAGACGGCAAAGTCCCCTTCTACTTTATAGGTGTCAATGTGATTGTGAAACTCATCTGTTGAGTTGGAGGAGGAGCAGAAGAGAAAAAAAAAATCAGTATATATATTATGTATATGTAAGTTCGGTGTTGGTGGAGGAGTTCCCAGAATGACCAGTGTGATAACTACCAGATAGTGACGGCTAATGTCTGTGATGTAATGCGTAAGGACACCAGTTGTATATTAAGAAAGGGAAGTGAAAAAAAAAATAATTTAAATAGATGTTAACAGATAAGCTAAAGATATACACACAAAACACAAACTGTGAAGTTAATGATAGTATGGTATTGTTTGATATGAAAATTGGGGTTATTTTATCAAAGATTTGACTGTGATCACTTGGCTAAGGATTATAATTTGAATGGTAGCTATTTTATACAGCAATATGTATTATCTAAAATACAATTGATAACTTAAAAGATTAGAAATAAGATTGATGATTTGATGTAGAGGTGTTGTACGAC
>BOPN01001373.1:47282-49782 GCA_017312705.2 Penaeus japonicus
ACATTAGATATAAGTGTGTGGAGGTCGAACCGTGTGTAGCGGCCTCACTAACACCGGTGATGATGACCTTGCTTGATGATGGTCATAATGATATTTGTGGTCTCGTGCGGTACGAGGTACGGCGAGGCCAGGAGCTGCACGGCGCTCACGCCCCACTTTGTTGCAGGTGGCTGGTACGGGCGGCGCCAATGTGACGTGTGCGGCAAATCTCTTTCCTCCAAGTATGCCCTGCAGGTGCACATGCGGGACGTGCACACGGAAGTGCGCCGCACCTTCACCTGTTCCCTGTGCAACAAGGTGTACGCGTCTCAGAACTCGTACCGTGTGCACATGAGCATCAAGCATCGCCAGCAACAGTCCCCCCAGGTTCCCACCCTCCCGCCGTCGCCCCACCAGGGGCCCCTGTGAGAGCGGTGTTGCGTGGCGGGGGCGGGGAGGTGAGGCGGGCGGCGGGCGGCCGTGATGGCGGTGGGCGCGTGCGGGTTCTGGGGCGTGGGCGCCGATGGCACTCGAGGATGGTGATGGTGGTGGTGGGTGATGATGATGGTGATGATGATGGAGATGGAGATGGAGCAAGGGCAGGTGATGAGGGACGGCGCGGGCGGCTGCGAGGGCGGGCAGGTGGGTAGGCACAGGTGGGCTGACGAGGCTGTTTTCTGTTTGCAGGTGAGGCGGGCTCGGAAGCGGTGGCCTGTCCGCTGTGCCGGGCTGTGGTGCCACGCACTGAGCTGCCCGCCCACCTCCGCCTCCACTCCCGCCCGCGCCCGCAAGCACACGCCCACGCCCTCCAGTGCCCCTTCTGCCTCAAGAAGTACTCCACTTGGAACTCCCTCAAGAAGCACAAGAGCGTTTACCACCGCGAACAATCCTGGAACGCTCGGGGGTTCCAGCGGATACTGGAGCGGGACAAGGAGAATACGTGATAGGTGTGGCCCGGCCCCCCTTCCCCTTCCCCCCATCCCCTTCCCGCCCAGCTGGTGCCGCTGCCCCGCCGTCGTCGCCGCCGCCGCATCCGCCGCCGCATCCGCCGCCGCCGCCGCCGCCGCTCATGTTGTCCTGTCAGGCCCACGTGGGCGACAAGTGCCATGTTGTAACGCTTCTCTGCCAAAAGCATATTCCTATTGGTGTGTCTTGAAGGCGCAACTAAACATACTGAACCATTGAACCTCAGATTTATGTTCAAATGTTTCCACAGACTTGTCTTGCAGAAGACAAATGTAACAAAATATTTCTTTCATATACTTTTATGCAGAATTATTTTGTATATTAAGATAGAAATGTAAATCTAAGTCCAATATTAGTTTTTGTTTTACTTTTTAATAAGAGAAGCTAAATGATGATGCATGCGTGTCTAACGCATTAGGATACTAGTCGGCTTAGCAAGCTCTGCTAACTTTGTGTGTAACACGTAGATGCTTTGTAACGATCCTAGTGTAGCTCTAGTCCTACCTCAACAATAAATTGGAAAACTTGACTGTCTCTGTATATACCAAATTTATCTTAAGGCAAATTCTTGTACATTTTCTGAAGGCGATGGTGGTGGTGATGATATTAATGATGATGATGATGAGGAGGAGGAGGAGGAGGAGGAGGTAGAGGAGGTGACTGGTAAGCATTTTTCTGTTGTGGTGCATGTGCGGCCAGGTGGAGGTGGGTCATGCTGTGCTGGGGTACTGAGGTGTGTCTGGTCACTTGCAGGGGCCGGCGTGGTGGTGCGGTACATGGGGCCCGACTATGGTGGTGGTGGTGGTGGCGTGCGCGGCGAGTATGGGCGGGCGGGAGGCGGTGGGGGGACGGGAGGTGGCCGGGCGGAGGTCACTCCCTGGCAGTGTGAGTTCTGCCACAAGTATTACGGCTCCAACAACAGCCTAAGGAACCACCGCAGCGTCTACCACCGTGGCCAGGTCCCCGACGGCTCCGTCAAGGCTTCGCAGGCTGTAGCGGCGGCGGCGGCGGCGAGCGGCGTCGCTGGTTCCATGCCCAGGGGAGTTTCCTCTTCGCACGTGCAGGGCCGTCCCATGGCGGCGGCCTCGCTAGGGCAGAGAGCGCCCCCACAGCCGCTGCCGCCACACATCCCCCCCAGGCTGACGGCGCACTCCTACCCCAGCATCAGCCTGCCCTCGGGCGTGTCCCCGGCGATCTCTCCGGCTGCCACGCCGCCGCCCCAGCAGATCATCTCCCCAGGCCCGCCCACCTAGGGCCGCCTAGGCGCGCTGAAGCCACCCACAACCGCTCTTCACCTGAAATACTAGGCTTCCGTGACTCAGTGTCGTACCTAAGAGACGACGAGGGGGGGAGGGCAGTGTTCATGTTAGGGCGCCTTTTCTTCATTGTATGAAAAAAAAAGAAGTAAAGAGGGTTGAGAAAAAGAGAATGGGGTTGTTAGGCTCCCCCCCCCCCCCATTCATGATGACAATGTCCAGGTCGTGGTAAGACCAATAATACAAACACCGAAATGCAAGTAGTACAGGTGTCTTACCAGGGAAATAAAACAAACATC